>JARACY010000876.1:0-72684 GCA_029255725.1 Scrobipalpa atriplicella
TAAAGTGACAAACAATTCCACTTGAATTTAACTCCCAAATTAATTATCAAAACTTAACACTCTTCAGAATTAATGCTTACATACGTCAAGAGACACGTTAAGCTGACTGGAGCCGACGATTTAATACAAGGGTTCGCGACGAAGCTCATGTTTTGAGACAAAAAGCATTTGCGAGAGGCTTATCTTCCATGAACATTCGTACTAGGTGCAAAGAGTGGAGTAAGAAGTATGTATATGTTGTAGAATTGTAGTTAGGAAATAGCAGGTCGCGGTAACAGGTATGTAAAAATACTCGTAAATAACAATATCTGCCGATTTGCTACCAAAAACCTCCATGAAATGCGATGGGGTTTTTGAATCGATGCGGTGGAATGGGATAACACTGAAGAATCCATCTCACTTTATTATCATTTTGGTGATATGTACCTATTCCAACAGATTGACTTACCTCTAGTAGTAGATTGGTCCTTTACGTTAAAAAATGGGACAGAAAAAGAGTGCACTGTGCAATCATCGTGTGGTATGTGAATCTTGTCTAATGTCCAATGGTTAAAAGGAGGTGCTAGGATAAGATTGATGATATTGAAGGCATTTTGTAGAATAGTTGAGCTCATAGCGTAAAGAAGCGTATTCTTTATGATCAAGCTACGAAATTCTGATTCTGACACTTTGTGACAGGAAAAAATACCGAAATAGCAATTGTTTGTGATGTGTCTGAAAAATTGGCTAAACAAACGACAACTCCGTTAAACTACACTTGAGTTGTCGTTTGTTTTACCAATATGAATAACACTTATTCATCGTTTAGTGATAAAATGTGTCTGATGTAGACATATTTACTATTCTATTCTATTCTATTCTATCGAAAATAAAAAAGTATAGGTACCTACCACAACAGGAATAACAAGTGTAACAGTTATTTTCACCTGCGACGGCACCCTAACACTAGTGCACGCCCTTCTGACACCCTAGTAACTGGTAATTTCGGAGAGACAATTTCGCCACCCTTTGTCGCGCTGAATCGAAATTCGAGAAGACGATATCTATTTCCACACGAGGTGGTTTTGCGGTTTTACTCAAAGATTTGATAGAGGCACGCGGGACGTGACGCGGGTCACGTGACAGAATTTAAATGGATAGGTAAGGACAATTTCCAATTAATTTAAGTAGGTAATTTAGGTAGGTAATCTAGGTCAGTTTTTAAAGATGGAGGCTAGGTTAACACAAAATATAGTTTTATTAAGTCGACACGGAAAAAAGAAGAAGCGATGGAGGCAGAGTCATCGATGAAGTAAGCTCACGAAGAATCAATTAAAACCACTCATTGATGGAACACAGCAATTTGTCAGGCGCCGCGCCGGTCTAAAAGTTCTAAGGTTTAAAGCGCCTGCACATAAGTAAATAATTTAGCAAGTTTGTAAGCATTTTTTTTGCCAATTTTGTTTTAGACCTTTAGCGAGTGACTATGGATACCATCATTATTTTCCAGATCACCAGAGCATTATTTAGCACAAGAGTATGTTTCTCCCCATGAGGCCTAAGTCAGCCAATAGTATCAGTAAGTAAGTAATAACGCTGGCCCTCACGTTCTTCAAAATGAAACATCAATTTAAGTAAAGAGCGAATACTTCTTGGGCACATGACGACAATAAAATACAAAGGGGTGCTACTTCCCCAGACAGGAATTTTACAACTCCTTATAACAACCTTTAATAATGTGTTTAACCACCCCTGTCTCCAGTTATAATTGGTGCTCGACTTTATAATTACCGTCTTTATAAATAGTTATCAAAGTGGCAACCCCTATTGATTCTGCAGGTCGTTACCTATAGCAAATTAGGGGGCCCTAATTGAGAGATGTAAATTCAAGGGGGAGTAGCACCCCTTTGTATTTTATTGTCGTCATGTGCCCAAGAAGTATTCGCTCTTTACTTAAATTGATGTTTCATTTTGAAGAACGTGAGGGCCAGCGTTATTACTTACTTACTGATACTATTGGCTGACTTAGGCCTCATGGGGAGAAACATACTCTTGTGCTAAATAATGCTCTGGTGATCTGGAAAATAATGATGGTATCCATAGTCACTCGCTAAAGGTCTAAAACAAAATTGGCAAAAAAAATGCTTACAAACTTGCTAAATTATTTACTTATGTGCAGGCGCTTTAAACCTTAGAACTTTTAGACCGGCGCGGCGCCTGACAAATTGCTGTGTTCCATCAATGAGTGGTTTTAATTGATTCTTCGTGAGCTTACTTCATCGATGACTCTGCCTCCATCGCTTCTTCTTTTTTCCGTGTCGACTTAATAAAACTATATTTTGTGTTAACCTAGCCTCCATCTTTAAAAACTGACCTAGATTACCTACCTAAATTACCTACTTAAATTAATTGGAAATTGTCCTTACCTATCCATTTAAATTCTGTCACGTGACCCGCGTCACGTCCCGCGTGCCTCTATCAAATCTTTGAGTAAAACCGCAAAACCACCTCGTGTGGAAATAGATATCGTCTTCTCGAATTTCGATTCAGCGCGACAAAGGGTGGCGAAATTGTCTCTCCGAAATTACCAGTTACTAGGGTGTCAGAAGGGCGTGCACTAGTGTTAGGGTGCCGTCGCAGGTGAAAATAACTGTTACACTTGTTATTCCTGTTGTGGTAGGTACCTATACTTTTTTATTTTCGATAGAATAGAATAGAATAGAATAGTAAATATGTCTACATCAGACACATTTTATCACTAAACGATGAATAAGTGTTATTCATATTGGTAAAACAAACGACAACTCAAGTGTAGTTTAACGGAGTTGTCGTTTGTTTAGCCAATTTTTCAGACACATCACAAACAATTGCTATTTCGGTATTTTTTCCTGTCACAAAGTGTCAGAATCAGAATTTCGTAGCTTGATCATAAAGAATACGCTTCTTTACGCTATGAGCTCAACTATTCTACAAAATGCCTTCAATATCATCAATCTTATCCTAGCACCTCCTTTTAACCATTGGACATTAGACAAGATTCACATACCACACGATGATTGCACAGTGCACTCTTTTTCTGTCCCATTTTTTAACGTAAAGGACCAATCTACTACTAGAGGTAAGTCAATCTGTTGGAATAGGTACATATCACCAAAATGATAATAAAGTGAGATGGATTCTTCAGTGTTATCCCATTCCACCGCATCGATTCAAAAACCCCATCGCATTTCATGGAGGTTTTTGGTAGCAAATCGGCAGATATTGTTATTTACGAGTATTTTTACATACCTGTTACCGCGACCTGCTATTTCCTAACTACAATTCTACAACATATACATACTTCTTACTCCACTCTTTGCACCTAGTACGAATGTTCATGGAAGATAAGCCTCTCGCAAATGCTTTTTGTCTCAAAACATGAGCTTCGTCGCGAACCCTTGTATTAAATCGTCGGCTCCAGTCAGCTTAACGTGTCTCTTGACGTATGTAAGCATTAATTCTGAAGAGTGTTAAGTTTTGATAATTAATTTGGGAGTTAAATTCAAGTGGAATTGTTTGTCACTTTAATTCTGCTCCAGAAAGTGTTAAGTTTCAAGTTATATGAGTACTGAATAGATTGCTAGTTTATTATTGGTATTACTTTAAGATAAGACAATTTTAAACCTCATACTTAGAATATCGACAGTAAAAACCGATAAGTCGCTAGAGTTTGAAGCATAAACAAGGTACATAGGTATAGATAGGTACCTATTATGGTTACGTCTGTGTCCCTTACGATTATGAGATAGAGATAGGCCGTGCATCACCACAATTTGTTTTTAAATCATTGTATAAAAAAAACTCTGAGAGATTCCACACAAAGAGAGTTAACACATTGCTAACTCGTTTTTCGTAGTCTTCGCTAAAAATAATCATGATACCTATTATCACAAAAATGTGAGATCCCCAAGAAGCAGACGCAGATAATGACAATCCTAGACTCAAGAATATTGCTATTTACTCGCAACTAAACAAGATACTAGAATTCATGATGAAGAATTCAATGAAAGAATTCATGAACTTTACCTGATGTTTTTTTAGAAACTGCCTTTTAAAGGCCAAACCCAAGTACCTAAGTAGTACATAACCGTAGTACACTTGCAATTCACCGATAAACGATCAATGAATCACTTTGATTGATGTGGGTTTCGCTCCAATCTGCTAATAGCTGGCCTCTGTTGAACGCCAGATAACGTCCTTAAGATATTGTCCTAATGGACAAAGATGCTGAGGATTCTATTATCACTGTTGTCAGTTAAGTCGATATAAAATTGGGTAAGAACTACTACTATTGCTGTAATCAGAATTATAGTTCATTGCTGGACGTGCGGGCTATATTATACTTACTACATTAAACGTAGATTGGCGAGAGTTCTGTTCTTCAAGATGTTTCATTTACATAAAACGCTCAGCACATTCCCCAGATTTAGCTTTTACACCACCCACAAGAAAATATTGGGTGACCCACCAAACATACTGGCACAGGACAGTACAATCTTTTAGAATGAGTTCTCATTATTGATTTTGTTTGTCACTAAAAGTGGATATTTTTAAGAACATGTTGAATGCACAAAAGGTTATGGTTGACTCATTGGTCCGATCTCTTATAATATTCATTAAGTATTTATTGAGTTCAATGTAGTCCATTGTAATATTATCTCGATACTTAAAATATAGCCTTATATAAATTCATTCATTCAAGTTAGAAATTCCTATGGGAATATTGCGGAATCAAATTACTTTAATAAGATTTTTACTGTGAGAATAGACAAACCCTTTCATTTATTTTCAGTCTTATAGCTGTGAATTAATGAATATGTAGTGTGTTTGTTTTATGGAATATTATCCTTATAGGGCAGGCGAGCGTAAAACGCGTAGTAAAAGGAGTTTTCACACGACGTGTGTCAAAATATTGAGGGCGATAGATTAAAATCTATGTTTTTCTAACGCAACCGGTCCAGTTGTTTTGCTGCTATTTTATAAGCTTACAGAATGTTCATACAACCACATCATTATCTCCCTAGTCTTTTTTTCATTTCATTTCCTTTTTGTCACAAACATAATTGCGTGCAGTAAAATGTGCCACGGTAAATTAATTAATATGACGTCACAAATCGGAAACTGGGAAAACTAATTAAACGTACCATACGAGAACCAATCTGAACTTAGCAGCTTAGTGCTAATTCATAAGAACTTCCCGAGCACTTCCTACTTGATTTATACTTGTTCTTCTTATAGATAAATCAGACTACAATAGGGCTCTAGGGAAGAGATAGTAAAGAGAATTATTTTGGTGAGTCGCATCAGAATTTTACTCATTTTGAGTTGGCTCGGCAACTCAGTTGACTATGTGCCCGGGGAGCTTGCTTATCTCAAAGTAGGTTATGTGGGTTATGTCAATGATTTGTTTCAGTAAACAAATAAGCTACCAACTATCACTAGTACCTGCATCTGCAAGTGCCAGCATAGGTAGTATTTTTGTTCTGATTATTAATAAGTGAGCGTTCTTTAGTATGATCTGTTAGTTAGATCCTGCCCGAGGTTCGTGGCCCGAGTCGAATTTATTATTTTCTTTCTTTCATATTTATATAAAAATAGCATTGTGAGTGCTAAAATATCCTCAAAAATGTTCTGTTAGTGCTATCAATTTCCTCAAGGGCACGACAATAGCAAAATTTACACTAAAATTATTGCCGTGGCTTTCTGGTCTCTCATGTGATGAGAATGTCAGGTATAGACTTTTATTAGTTTACTCGTGTGTATAGAAACTAAGAATTTATACCATCATCATTATCACTCAAAATATTAGTAACATCGATCTAATTTTACATACAATTAATTGTCAGCTAATTAATTTGACATGAGTGATATAAACAACTGAATCAGCTCAGCAGCTGTTCTCACTATTCATATCCCTATGGATATTCTATCTCCTCAGAAATGGTTCGAACAATCGCCTACCTTACAAAGGAGTAGGCAGTAAATTCAGTATTAGATTCTACCGCGATATTCATGATCTTATCATGTTTCATGTAAGCTGGTTAATGTGTAACATAATCGGAGAGATTAAATTAAGGTGGTAAATTAGGGTGATTATGTTAAATACTTACACACTTGATTTCATAAAAAGAAAATGCTGGAAATGCTTTTAAAAATAAATTTGAATAATATTAAAGTGATATCTTATTTCACCACAACAACATGGAGTAAATATTTTATGTTCTTACTAAAAATAGCTCTGAAATTATTGACAAAAATAACAGACCTAAAAATTAAGTACAACCCCCAACACTTCAAAGTTAGAGTGAACAGACATCTTCTGGGTGAGTTCGCTTCATCGTTGACTTCGTCTCTCTCGCTTCCGACCTAGACTGGAGTCAAGAGCAAACCCATTCCTAAAAAAAAAAATTGTTAAATAACTTGTTTTGATTTAATATAAATTGTTAGTGACACACTTTCCTAAAGTGTTTTGTTTCAAAGACGTTAAATTTTCTATGGCCATGTTTAATGTTAGTCAAAGTAATGTCATTGTTGTAAACTGGTTCTTTAGTAGCCCTTTTATGTTTGTTTAAGCAACGGGTTAAACAGTGACCTTGTCCATTGTTCAATGTCATAATAATATTATTATACGACTTAGTACAATAATGAATACAATAATATATGACGATTTTAAAACGAATCTAGAATAACTAGGAACAAAATTTTAATGTCTTGTTAAAAACTAAATCTTCAACCTGGAAAACAGTCGGTTCAACCACGTCTTTTCTTAACTTATAACATGAAAGGATTCACAAGGTCTTAGGCACATAGCAAATAGGAAGAGGTTCGCTGCTGGTACGTCGCCGATGCGTCGTTTTTGTATGGAAACTTCAAATCAAGCTGCGCTGCGCAGACGTAAATTACATACAAAATCGGCGCACCGGCGACGCACCGGCATCGCACCGCTTCCTAAATGCAATGCCCCTTACATTATTACTTGTGTCAATTTACTATAGGAAGTTTAACAAAAGTTTACTCATCTGAAATACAATATTTTATCTTTGAATCACAAAGGTCCTGTTGGTAATGTTAGAACGTTTTAACTGCTTTGATAAAAGTAATAGAAGAAACAATGGTGAACAAATAAACTCCATTTTATTACCAGTATTTTTCTCTATGTGAGTTTTTCTACTCTAGTCTTTAGAGATAATAAAAACTGATTGATAGATAACGTAATTGACTAGCATTCTGATTGGCCACAACAACCTGCTTAGACGTACTCAAAACCAAAGAATTATCAAAATAACATTGACATACCTCAAATATCTCAAAAACCTTAATAAAACTAGACCTCAATCTCACCTTGGAATCTGTAACAGAACAGCTGACTCAAAACACACAGCAGTAACAATATTTTCTCATGATAACATGACAGCAATGACAGTATAGCTCATGTCGTGACTCACTAATAAAACATTTGTAAAACAGTGTGATACCGTGTTAATCACCTGTACACACAATATGACAACACTTTGCTAGACTGTATTGTACAGAGAGTCAGATAGCGATATTTGTGATAATAATGGGGTGATTTTATATGAATGATATATTTTTAACGACCGTCAGAAAAAGTGTAACTTACTAAACATTATTATGTGAAGCAGAAAAAATGTTTGCTCAGCAAAGTCATCAAAGGCTCTATTTCTTCTGGCAAAATAACTATTCAGCTGTAAAAATACTTCTTATTTTATACAAATTTGCCCGATACTTTAATTAAAACAAGATAGGTTGTAGGTATGTGCTGATGACGTCTAATAATTTCCCATGGTATTTCATATAAAATAATTTTAGTTGATTTGTTTACACAGCTAGCAATTTGAGCAACAGTAATATTTTATCCTATTTTATGATGATTCTGATGACTAATAAATACCTTATAATGAACCTAAAGCAAGCCGTTAAATGCTTCAGCCTAGTTCTACAAGTATGACCGAGTCGCATGCAAGACTAGCAAGGACAATAGCTACTAAATAACAGCGTAGAGCTGCAAGAGATGATTATTTAGGATTTACGATAATCTGGCGTCAACAGTGATGACATAGATAACGAGTGGTGTCATATTCAAAGACTGGAATTACTGCCTCTTTGATAATATTGTTAGTTCCAACAGGAGTAAAATATCAAGAATAATTTTCTTTCAGTGAAAAAATTTGCAAGAAAATTATCGACGAGGAAAACATGAATGGAAACTAATGTAATAAATCATAAATCAGTTCGTTTTCAAAATAATTTATATGAAATAAAAATATAGAAATGTGTGAAATGATCCCGAAAATTGTTCTCTAAAAAAATAGTATATTTATTAGACATCAAATAAATATAATAGTAATTATTGAAGACTCTACCAAATGCTTTGGGGTGTTGATGATACAAGAATGTGTTGACTTCTTCGGTAGTACCTATTCTTTATTCCGAGCACTCTATGGTAATCATTTCCGAAGAACGGCAGACAAGTTTTGTAACTAGAGTTTGTATTGAAACAAAATGGTCTGTAAGATTGTTATCTGATAGTACATTTACATGAAATATTTAATATACTAAATGCAATATACAGCAATTCGTTGCGGGTACATGCTGAAATTTGAATACAGGTTTTCTAAATAGAAGATTATCTAAACTGCCCTGAAGCAACATTTTAATTACACAATATTACAGCGATGCATTTAGGTTTCACAAAAACCTAAATAATTATTTCGCGGAACAGTTATATCTTTTCCTAAACACAAAATTTCATAATGACCTTTTTGTGAGATGTGGCCAGTGGATGGTCAAGAAATGGTCAGTGACCATAGCGATAGTAATTATCTTGTGTTTTTATTTTTAACCGACTGTTTTTAATTTCCATAACTGACCAGTGCGCGGGCGGTCTACCGTGGCGCTAAGTTTATAGTGAGGGGAATGTCGATGGCTTTGACCACTTCCGGTGAAATGATAATTCAATTTTCTGTGAAAAAAATATTTTATTCACATCATCACTATATCTTTAATACAAAACAATCTTCAACTCTTATATAAATAATCCTTACAATGTTATCTTTTTGCACATAAAAATTGTAAATAAAAGAAATATATTCTAGGATACAAGAAATATCAGCATTGAAATCTGGTTAATATGATCATAGTGATTCCCCATCTTACCTTGGATTCACGTGCAACCAGGAAAATGACGTATTACTTACAATTATTACAATAGATGTTCTCAAGACCTTGAACTAGACTAGAGATGACAATAAAATTATGACTGTCATCATTAGATACGTAATGTTAATTTATTATGTATTTTATTTCTATTATAAAGTACAATCACATTTAATTGTAAATAATAGTCAAAGATTATAAAGAACAAACGTTTTCAATGCATCGAAACGACAAATTAATGCACTTGCATACCTACTTAGTAAGTGTCCATTAATGTCTATTAGTCGCAATAAAATGATAAGTCATACTACAAAAGACTACAAACAATTTCACTGTTTACAATCCAACCGCGTTACTCCAACCGAAACAATAATAAAAGTAGAACTCTATCGATAGAGCGTAGTGACTCAGGCGCAGCTCTACGCGTTCCTTGACAGTCAGTGCTTGAAGACGCATGCGCGCGACCGTCTCGCTTTTTTATTTTTTTAACGGTTGTGAATAGTTCGAAAATCAAATTTATATGGCAGTGGTGACCCGACCGTGTTTAGTTTTACCGATATCGAGAACGAAAGGATTTCAGGAGCGTACCCATCGAAATGTCTGGGTAATATAGTATTTGGTTTATTGTTAATTATGTTTACATTGACCTTGTTCTGCGTGAAGACTTGCGCTTGAAAACAGTATAATTTGTGCAGGTGGTTTGAAGAAGGAATCTCTCAGATCTTATAAAATTTTACTCGTTAATTTTTGATACGTATCTTTGAAAGTTTTGCTCAAATTACGATACGATACGATACGATACTTTAGAGTCAACAAAAACAAGGCAGTCCTGTCTTGATTTGAAATTTTCAGGGCGTTGATGTCTTTCTCGTGATGGATAGAAGATGATTTTTGTGTATTTTAGAGAGTCGTTTTCAAACGTTATCTCAAAACTCACCTAAAAAAATTGTTTGCCTTTTGTTTTCACGTTACCCGAACCGTTAAACCGTAATTTATTTACTGATACTTTTATATAACTTAATTAAGTTAGTACCTAATTATTTAAGGTGAGCTAGCGATAATACGGTTAACAGGTTATTATCAAACTCCACATTTAAATATTCATTAATTTTATTAAAATAATTACTTACTCCATATAATTAAGGTTGATACTTTATTTTGATAATAAAGTACATAATAATCGTCCAACATTAACTTCACTTTCAGTTTGAAATAATTTAGTGATGTTTGAAGAAAGTGAAATTGTCAACACGTGATACGTAAAAAGCACATTATCGTGTGATGATATAATATAAATTGTGCTGAATGTGGTTTAATGTTATATGAGGTGTAGGAAAGTAACATTTCTTCTATTTATTCTATCATTTAGATCATAAGATAGACGTAAGATACGATGAATCCTAGTATCAGGAGTTTTAACCTATATCAGGCCTCTTGAATTGTAACAACCACTATCAGGGATACCGACCAGAAACCGACATCGACCTACATCTTGTGGATGAGTCTTCTTAGGTTTTCTTTTATAATATACCGAAACCCTCAAATTCCTCTACTAGCGTTAACGTAAACCTAGAAAGTCTGGAAAGTAACTGGTAAATTCTATGTTTTTTATGGCTCTCAATCTAGCAGGGAAGTAAATAAATAGTGCTATTTGGTTCCTATAGCAAACATTGTACAGATAGCGCACATTACTGACTGTAAACATTATCTTGTGTAATAATCAGGAAACAAATGTAGCAAGAAGTAGAACGGTACAGTCACTTGATGAATAATCTAGGCCGTAATTTTTGTTCTATTTTGTTTCAAAACTTTATAGCATTAAAAATAATTATTAATTTATTACATGTTTGTTAACGTAGATAAAATTATTTGATTGAGATTTATTTTATCAACAAAGATAAGTAAATAGTTCCGGGTATGACCTGGGGGTCGTAGGTTCAATTCCCAAGGACGACATAGAATATGAGAATGTACTTATATTGGAATAGACTTAGCCATCTGTCCCATTATTTCCGGCTGCTGTCTTTGACAGTGTTCATCAAGCAATTTAGATCATAGATCTTTGACACTTGGGTTAATAGCTCGTTTGACACGACAACCTAGTGATATGGAATGTTATGTCTATCGAAAACGGGAAAAAAATTGCTCAGTCAACGAAAAATATTAATATTTACAAAGAAATTGTTCTGGGAAGAAAAAAAAGTTGGCTATTGCACATAAAAAACTGTGTATATATGTTGAAGATGGTTTTTTAAAATTTTCTCCGAAATGTGATAGTACCTAAACTAAACATTCCCTATTTAAATACCAGTTTTTAGTGCACCTCCCTCACACTTTGTATTGTAATTAATTTTACCTTAAGTTTAAAGTCAAAAAGAGTATTAACTACGTTAGATGTGCTTTTAAAAAACTAACACAGTAAATATAAAAATCGCATAAAAGATTTGATGTTTGTAATGTGTGACCAAAAATACGACCACTTCCTTACTCCGATTGTAAATATTTCTTTAATTGGGTACAACATTTTTCTAGATAATAATTTTTCAACTGTTACTAACGATGAATTTTATGGTTTAAACAAAGTTAACGACTGTATCGATACAGTAACATCTATTAGCTAGTCTGAGTGTCTGGTTTCTGTGTAATGTCTTCAAAATTGCTCACAAATATCTCAAAAACTCATGAAGCCAGGTGATATTAGGTCTCTTTGTTCCTATCCTATTGTCAGGTATCCCATACTCTATTTACCAGGACGCTATAAACTACAGGTTACTAAGACGCCGGCAAGGGGCAAAGTTTCTGAATTATGATCGCAGCCCGCTTGTGGTCTCAACTTACCCTACTACTGGCCCTTAGCTTCACTTGTGCGAGCATGTTGTAGTACAGTCTACATTACGTCATAGGTGACGCCAGATGTGATGCGAACTTTGTGCCCTAGCTAGCATCCAACTAGATCAACGTCAAATTTTATATTTGCCTATGGATAAACGGTGGGTACATCTATATTTTATGCAGATCCTATGGTTAGCACAATGCCGCAAGCGAATGGCTCTCCTCCGAAAAGAATCCAGCACCAAATAACTTACTGTGCTCCATCGATGTATGGGAATGCCTACATCTTTCAGCCTACACTTTCACACATGATTCTGTCACCCCTTGTTAAGAATAGGGGGGTAAACCATCAAATCCATAACAAAAAAAACAAATTCAAGTAAAAAAAAAAGCAGAAGTGGATGCAGCAAGTAAATTAACTGTAAGTTAAGCGCACGAGTGAGGATAAGGCCACTGAAAGCAACTTGCCCTGCAGATAACGAAGTAGCCGAAATATAGTCTAAACTTGATCGCAAGAAAGCTTTTTGGTTTAGTTCACCCAAGTGAAATCGAATATGTTTGATACCTAGTAAGTTTTAAGGGTATCTACCTACTTTATATATTTTTAAGGTAACATATTTTAGATCGTACGATAAGTAGTAATGCAGTCATTATTGGTAGCAATTCGTGATTGCAAAATACGCGATTTAACTAATCTAAGTCCATACCTGTCTTAACAGAACGGGCAATAATTTTAATTAAGATTTAGTTAAGTAGGGATGATACGAATCGGACCATTAAAGGTATGTTATTCTGGAAGTTTATGCAAAAAATATAATAATTTGAAGTGCAAAATTAATTAAAAACGATAGAAATAGGTAAGTATTTTAATAGGATGACTGATGACTTAGTATATGTTATCTTAAAGGACTTTTTTCGTATTTTATTAGCACAAAATATCTTGTAAGAACATAGGATACGATTTCTTGTTAAGGTACATACCTTATTATTTACTCTAGTGAAGGGAGTTAGCTATTGTACGCACATAAATCAACATGTTGATCGATGAACCATTACTTAGTAAAAAATGCAAAGCGAATAAAACACATGGAATATTCCTTAGTTATGATAATCGTAGGTACGTCAATCGATAAAGTAAATAATAAGTCATAGTTTTGCATAACATATTGGCCCCGATTCTAAAACAAACACACTAACTAAAATAATTCTATACTTACCTTTCATTTTCTGTATTGAGCAAGCAGAAAGGGACGAGTTACAATTTGTTAAAAAAAAATTAAGAATTTAGTTGGGGTCGGGACCCATTCACGCGTTTCTAGAACTGACAGGGTTGTAATAGTGCGTCTATTACTGCCGTCTCTTTTGTTCACACAAGACAGTTTTTTTTTTTTAGCTAAGTGTACTAGTTTTAGAATCCGGGTGACCATCTTGCTATTAAAAAACAGGAAAAAACCATTTTAAAGTATTATTCTTTTATAATCAAATGCGCAAATTCAGAGACTACAAACGAAATAAAATTAGTTAAAACAAAAACAAAATGGTGGTTTTTCAGGTTTCAATAGGTGAAATAATGGTCAATTCCTGAACGTTTTTTAATATTTCAAACAAGTAAAAAATATGTCGAACTAGTGATATCAATTTCTATTCATTGTTTTTTTTAAGCACTTTAAAACAAGCGTAGAAAATAAAGCGTAACGGATCTATAGATACGAACATAACGTGCACCAATCGAGTGGGAAAAAGGAAGTTAATTATGTATTAGATTGAGAGTGAAATGGCCTATGATATACACGCAAGTAACTATGTACAGGGTGTGGAAAAAATTCCGTAAAAATTTTAGAATAAAAAATTACCCATGAAACTGAACAACTTTCCCTATGGAACATAGGTCAAACTTTGAAAATATTTGGGCCCCCCCCCCATGCAAAATGTGCCATGCTTGATTAGAGTTGTGTGGCAAATGTGGCTTGAAATATATTTTCATGTATCAAGTTATGTTTCTTTGGAAAAATTGTTCAGTTTCATGGAAACTGGAAAGGTTTACACGCTAAAGTTTGGTCAGCTAGTTTTTCACACCCAGTATACATACGAATGTAGGTATGTATTTTAGGAGAAATTATTGGGTATTTCGTTGGCAGGTTCTCAATATTTAATCATGGTACAAGGGGTTTAGGAAGTGAGAAACCTTGGTACAACCTTGGTGCGGTAGCTCAGTAGATAGAGACTCTACCTGCCGTGCTGAAGGTTCTGGGTTTTATAGATAAATATAGGTAAACGTTACTATTTCAAAAGTTAAGTATACCATGGCATACGTTTCTTTGTAACTATACCCAGTTTTAATAGCAGCTTAAAAATGGCAAAACTTTTTCGAAGTACACTATACTCGTATTGCCTGAATAAGTAATCAATCTAAGTATATTGATACCTAGATACTGAAAAATAAACCTAATAAACCAATAGAAAAATGATAATTGATTTACTTATATTGAAGCTACCTAATGCAATACAAAAACCATTGGTAAAACTGTTATTAAAACTAACGGTAAGGAAAGAGACATTCTAAATACAAGGAATAAGAAACAATAAGACATTATTCACTCGCCAGTAGAATTTACAAACATTTAGAGCACTTTCATCAATCACTATTCACAATTGTCAGAAATATGCGCAGACGCATGTACGTACAACGGAACCGTACAATGGAATCCAAATATCGGGTGTAACAAGTCTTTAGAAAAGTAGCATAGAATTGGATAACGTGTAACAATTAATTAAAGATACATATCGCATAACATTAACATTCAAAATTGTTTATTGGGTATTTCGGAAGTATAGCACTGCAGAGATTCAATGGAAAACCATGGCTCAAATAGGTGTTGAAAGATATTTATTACTGCTGACCCAGCAATCTATACTATAAGAGAAATCTACCTTTATAAAAAACAGTATATTGGTAATCATAAATTAGCTAATAATATTAAGTTGTAGAATAAATAGTACCTTTGTTGTTCCTGTCATATTGAATAATCTATCTATAGTTTTGTTTATAATTCTCACCAATATAATTTTTCTTGCAATCATTTTAGATGGTTTGGATGTTTCGTTTGTAGAAGTTAATTCAACATACTATGAGCATTCTCTATTGTATGTAAAATCGTTCTGTATCTGTGTGTGATATATTCTTACACTGAATGACAACCTCAACTATCCACATTCTTAGTGCTATTTTCAAAACATTTAACGTAGATAATCGATGAGTAATGGATATTTATTTATCATTTACTTTGCATGTCCTTCCATGCTTGACTGGGAGTGAGAGAAAAACATAGAATGTGCCAGCTGCATATCCTCCCGGGCATGCTGTAAAAGTCAGCTAAGGGATTCGAGGGTTTCAGTATTGTAATTTAGGCGATGGGCTGACAACCTGTCACTATAGCAATATACCGATCCATCTGGAATAACCCTCAAAATTTGTCAGACGTGACGGAACGACCTATGTTTAGGTTGTTTACGCTCTGCCTACCCCATTAGGGATAAAGGCGTGATTATATGTATGTATGTATGTATTTACTTTGCAGCCAGTGGCTACGTCTTTTAATACTTCGGTTTTTTCCATAATGATATTCAGTTAGTTCTTTCGGATTTCCATTTTGTTTTTATGGGAGAAACTGAATTGTTATGTTTTTTTCTACTTGTTTTGACCAAACAGTTTGTACACAAACGCATCACTTTTTATGCAAAATACAAAGTCCACTTTTTAAAAGCAAGGTTAGTCAATCCAGTCAGAGATAAACTTATTAATTTAAACACTTAGGAATCCGCAAGCATGAATTCTTGCCGTCAACTTACTATCTAAAGTTGTGGTAAATAAAACAAATAATCTTCGTAAAGCATTATAATAATACTTAATGTTTGACACACAATCCTAAAATATTGTTTTAACGATTGATACGTCAAGAAACCTTGATTCCTTAGGATGTAGCCATGAGTTTAAAAATAACGAGATAATTATAATATCAAAAATACAGTAACAGACAGCAATTATTATTGAAATGTTATTTATCTACCTATACTTACGATAGGATATTATGACGTAAGTTATGAAGAAGCAATCCCGATAATCATTGGTTTCGCACTACTGGTGTTGAACTCAGTGAACCAGCTTTTTGCAGTCATTATCCAAGAGTACTTAGCATTTCTAAGTCGTTTCTGTGATCTAAGCGCTAAAAGTATACACGATGAAGTTGCGTCCGTTTTGAACTGGATTCCATCCATCTGTGATTGAACTTACGACTAGGTATTTACCAATGAATTAACATCAAATATATTGGATATCGATAATTTCGCTGCACATAATTTGCTTTCTAAACACATAGGTAGGTAATATAATATCGTAGATGTTGACTGTAGACTAATTACTAGCTATCTGTTGAATTTGTCGTGATATCAAATGATAGAGACATCACGTTTGTTCTATTGGTGATGATGGTTGGCAACATATTTTATATTCTAATATAAGAGTTCCTTCCTAAACAAAACTGATCATCATAACAAAACATTTTTACTTTACCTCTTTATTTTACATGTTTCCTTGTCACATCTTTGTCTTCAAGGCTACGCGATGGACGCTCGTGTCATGGTCCAAGAAACACCCTAACTTCCTCCTATACCATCGTAATCACTTTACTATCATATTATAACCTACCTTGGATTTTAATAAGATGAATAGGTACCTATTTCGTTTTTATTTTCCTTAAATGCATAATTCATAATCCTCATAGATGAACTGCAATCTGAATCTTATGCAACTGCAGCTAGGATGCAATGCCCACTGGTAATAGAACTGCCGACTGTTTGCTCAATGGATATGAATAGACTGAATGTAAACATAATCATCATCATCATCACCCTGTATCAATCCAAACATAGGCCTCTCCCATGGCACGCCACTCAGTTCGGTCCCAACCCTTCTCATCCAATTTCCACCTGCTTTCTTACGAACATCATCGCCCCATCTGGTTTTAGGACGTCCTACACTACGTTTGTCGATTTGCGATATCCACTCTAGAGGGGAAGTAAACATTTATAAAAAAAGATTAATCATAAAATTCGACACATTATTTAGTAGTAGATAATTATCTATACGCAAACAAGTGGTTGACAATTTTAGGAGAATCTATCTGTGTCTTACTTTAGTCCTTTTTGTACATTTTTGTGGACTGCAACTTGCAGTTGTGTTGAAGTTTTGTTGCAGCCTGTCTGTGCAGACATGTAATAGTAAGAGTTTAGCTTTTTGTTCCTTGTTTTGCCGCGTCGGCTCAATCGTAAATCTCTTTAGAAATGTTAAGCCTGATTGGTGCGACTCGTTTGGTTTTACTTTTTAATCGCTTAATTTACTTTTCTTGTTTACTGTATTATTCGCTTTTTAGCCTTTATTTTGCAGTGTGCAATGTTTTTTAATACCTACCTTTCTTTCTTCTTTTATTTATAGAAAGGATTCAGATCAATCACACTTGAATTGAAAATGTGTACGGATTTTCTTAACTATTTTCTTCAATAATTAAATATTGTAGTAGAGTAGTGGTTACACATAAACCCTCAGGGAGTTTTTGTAGCCACTTTCGCTTTTTTAAATAATAATAATAATACTCTCTCTATTTTTCCAGACACTGAAATCGACATGCGACTTCATAAAGACCCAGTTATGCACAATCGCCATATCCCTCACATTGTTCAACTCAGTCCGCCTGCCGCGGGAAGCGAGCCGGCATGGCGAGGTCCCGTACCTGGTCATCTACTCAATATGGATGCTGATAGCTGGGCTTCCAACAGTGTTACTCCAGTTGGCAATGGGACAGCTGAGTCAGCAGGATTCCGTTGGAGTTTGGAGAGCAGTTCCCATGCTAAGAGGTATGAACAAATTTCTGGATCAATTGATGTTTAAACCTGGTCATCTACTCAATATGGATGCTGATAGCCGGTCTACCGACGGTGTTACTCCAGTTGGCGACGGGTAAGTCAGCTGGATTCCGTTGGAGTTTTGTTGAGAGGTACCTAAGGTCAAATCTTACTAGATTAAATACCTACTACACTCAATATAAATTGGTCTGGGCTTTCATTGACACTTTTCTGACCAAGTCACTTGAAAACATACTTTTTTAAGAAGTTAAATCTACAAATCGAATAAAGATTTGCATCAATTATTGATCTCTCTACTTTGTTGTGCAAATTACAACCAATCGAGACATGTCAAAATTTTAGGGAATGTTTTTTCTTGGGACGATTTTAAGCCAATTAAAAATCAGTATCTATAAGCACATAAGTTAACAAAACAATATTTGTCCTATTACAGGTGTCGGCCATCTAAAGATATTGACGTCATACGTATGCTGCGTGTACAACATGATGTACGTGGCTCTGGCCGCTGCGTACCTGATATGGATCGGCAAAGGAGCATTCCCTTTGAGGGATTGCACTAAGCTACATATTACACCTGTAAGTATTAGGGTATTACTTACTTACTACTATTACTTACTACATATTTGAGTAGTATTATGTTATTACTTATTCTGTGGTTACATTCCCAAATTTGAACAGAGCATCTAATTTCGAAATAAATTTCTGTTTTAGCAAAAATAATTTAAAATAGAAGTACTCTATATTTTTTAATACTCAAAAGAAAACTAATCCTTAGATGGGTAAAAGTCATGTAATACTACTTGTATTTACAAAAAGTTTAATATAAAGATATCAAAAGGTCGTCAACATAGAATAGCATTAAATTACCAATGACATTATGCTAGGCGTGCGAAGGGCATCTAAGTAGTGTAATGAACAGCCCTTGATTTAAAATTATATGGCAGACATTATAATTTTCCGAGAATCTATACACAGTAACTATCGTACTAGCATCATAAATTCTTTGCCTTATTCATAACTTTATTTGATCAAAAATGTATTTGAAATAATATCAAAGAAACTAATTTGAATAATAAAAAAAAATAGATATTTTCAAATTTATTGGATAGTTTTGTAGTTATATACTGGTTTCTATACAATAAATTCCCATTCTCATTCCTTATAAATTTTTGGAAAATCAATCTATACACACTTAAAGAATTTGTATTGTGAGCTGCTAAAGTCATCTAGTCATTATTATTATTATTTTTACGCGTACGAGTAGATAAAGTTAAATTTTGTTTGAAAACACAATAAATACTGACATAATACCTTTTGCTCGTGAATCCAGTAATTAGTCCCATTAATTTATCTTATTAACCTTTGTGGATTGAATTGACCCTGTCGCAATCTCTAGAAATGAATTAAATCAACGATTTTATGATCTTTGTTATTTCTGAAAATTTACTTTTTGATAGGTCATTAGAGAGAGCGTTAGGCAAATTTATGAAAATAATTTGTGAAAATAGTAACGTAGGAAGGTATAGATATAATTATTGACTCTTTTCTATTTTCAGCAAGGCTATGAAAACAGAATGAATGCTTCAGAATGTTTCAAGTAAGACTTTTTGTATATTTAACTAGTATAATACCTACTTTAATGTTCATAAAATGATGTGCGTAATTATAATTATCTTTGTCTCTTTCTTAGTTACAGCTTAAAGCTCATAAAATGATGTGCGTAACTATATAATTATCTTTGTCTCTTTCGTAGTTACAGCTATGTATTTAAATTTTTTATTTCATTTTAAACATTTAAATTAAGCACCTACGAAAAATAAATGACGCTTTAAAAAAGTCAAGTTTGATGAGTGCAGATTACGCGCCTGACAACACGCGCTGATATATTTTTGTACCCATGATATTAATATTAAAATTACCCGTACTGTGTTTCAGTGCAACATTTTTGGCGCCATTCACGGAATATCCGCAATATCTCGGCATAATGGCAATTTTAATATTCATTTTATGGTTCTTCGTGCCCATTCTGTAAGTAATAATATTCGTATTACCTTTTAATTTTATTACGAAGAGATTTCATTTTAGAGTTGCGCTGTGTTCAAACTGGGGCTAAGTGTCTTGAGGGTGTATAATTTGTCATGTGCAGATAAATTAGCTTTGAGCCATTAGAGGATTGCAGCCTACTCAATTAATAATTTATTTTGGCGAGAATGTTATTATTGGTATCATCGTCTGCGTTTTTCTTTTCCAGACATATTCTTAAATACTAACAATTTGCTTATTCATATTTTTTTACAGACTTTTTCGTCTTAGAAAATCACTCAAAGTATCCCTGAACATATTCGGACCAATTGCCATCGCTCTCGTCATAGTTTTATGTGCATTTCTGGCTGAGAGTAAATTTCTGGTTGGTCTTTTCGTATCGTGCAAGCGTTGGTCGCCATTATCGGCGCCGTATATTTGGCACAGCGCGTTGGTCCAGGCGCTGTTGTCTTCACAAATTGTTGGAGGGTTCCTGATAAGTGCAGGAGGATCAGTATACAGACATTCTGATGTTCGATGGTAAGTTACATGCAATATTTTGTACGATTTTTTGACATACTAGTACAGATTCAGATTACTATAAGGTATCGCTTTGCCATAGTAGAAGAGACCCATTGACCATAAATTTGATGATAGTTATATGATACTAGAACTAGGAACTTGTTGAAGTTCTCTTTCTATTGCGACTTTTAATAAAATAATTAATCAAACATTATGCTTTCTTCTTTCATTATGATGTTTTTTTTCTGTTTTAGGACCTCAACTTTAATTATAAGCACAAACGTGATAGCGGGTTGGTTATGGGTATTATTTTGGGAGTCCATCGGAGGTGAAGGAAATAAAGACAAGAGCTTCGTGTCCATTCTAGTCCTAATATATCAGTCTTCCGTGTCAGAGAAAAGGCCTAAGGAATGGCCTTTGATAGCTTTTGGATTAGTGTTCGTATCTGGCATAATTACTTTGGTAAGTAAATAGGTACACTAAACAAAATCATAACTCGTTACATCGGTAGGAAGATGTCTGATGATTTAATGTGAATCGATTGAAAAGATAATTTAAACGATGACAGAACTGTTACAAAGAAATTGGACAAATAAATATTACATTTAATTTGAATCTAAATAATAAAAGCTAGGAAATGTTCAAACTTGGACGCAACTTTGAAATTCTCCAGCATGATAATCAATCGGCACTTCTATGATTTCAGCTAACACTTCTCTTTCCAATTTATGATAAACTTCATCGAGCTACAGGAGATCACTGGAGATTGGTAGCGACAGCTGGATCAGCAGTCGGTACTGTTCTGACAGTAGCTGTCCTAGCCCGAGGTATAGAAGTAGCAGCAGTACTGGACGAACTGGTAGTACCGGTGTTGGCTGTGTTCACTACTGCTGTTGAAGTAGTTGGTTTTGTGTTTATTTACGGTGAGTGTGAAGTTGTACCTTAGATTTGATAAAACGGTTCTGAAAGATAAAATAATTTTAAAATTTTACTATAGGTCAGGAAGTATCCCACTAAAAACAAATTTGTACAACACAAAAAATATTGACATATTTTATACCATAATCATTTTGCAATTTGTACATTAGCAACAAGAACTAGAATACTTTCCTCGAAAATGAAAACATCAATGTCGATGATTTCAGGATGGTGTTGTCTCGCCAGCGACATCGAATTCTTGACGGGAGGCAGACTCTCATGCTGCTGGATCAGCACTTGGTTTGCGACCCCGCTTCTCATCCTCGGAGTCACCGGGTGGTGGCTTCGAGCCATCATCAGATCCTCTTGGGGACACTTCCAGACCCTATGGCCTTTGGGAGGAGTCTTCATTGGCATCCTCGTGATCATGATCCTGATGGCGGCTGTTTCTGTTGCAAAAGAAGAGCAGTATAATATTTTTACTGTAAGTTGTTGCGTTGGTACGATTTGTCTTAAAATATTTTATTTGAGTCTTACTAATGCCACTTTGTTAAAATTATTATAACACACAAGTTTGACACAAAGGTATGAAAAACTAGTTTGTATGTATGAAAAAACTTCTATCGCCTTTTTCAGAAAATTGTTGCAGCGTTCAGACCATCACGCCTTTGGGGTCCAGAGGAACCATTAGCCAGATATGTGTGGATGTCTACCCGATATGCCAATGATAGTGTCAGTTCAATCGCTGACCTGCCCGAAGACCCGGCAGCAAACTACTCACAAATCGTCTTCAAAAGTGATACCGAAAAAACATACGATGAATGGCCAAAACAAATAGAACCTACCTACCAAAGAACAAACAATGGTTATACCCACAATGGTTCAATTAATGACAAAGAATTTAATGATGTAGGATCAATACTAAAACATCACAATAACACTAGAATTAAAAAACAAACAGAAGAAGAAAAGTTTCGTTCACCAAATATTTGTTTAGCAAAAGGCGAATTAGGTGGACCTTTAGAATGTAATTGTAATAGACATTTTACTTTGAACGTGCCTAATTTGAGAAATAGTGAAGTTACAACAAGTCTGTAGGATAAAGAAATTGATGTTAACGTACAACTAACATGTTGACTAGTCGAATTATTTATTACTGAAGCCGAAGCTATTGAGATGCAGAATGATTTTGCAATGTAAACTCGATTTTTTTCGAAAACATTATACTCTAATGTTAACGGTTACTTCGGTTAACGATATAGAAATAATAATATGTCCGAGAAAGAGTATCCAGGATTTACGTACAAAGACGAAGACGTAAATAATAAAAACGACGAAAATATAATAAAAGTGTTTTATTGTAAATTCTTATGAAATGGGTCACGTAGAGTGGAAGCTGATATAAAATAACTTTGTTTTGGTACAAAAAAAAAAAACGAAAATGATAATCGTTCACACAGAGAGCAAGCGTTGGGGAAAAAATGAAAAATGGGTAAAGTTTTTAACATAAATCTCGAGGGAAAAAACTCTCTATTACTCGTGAGAACCTTTCCAGTTTCGTGGAAGGTATTAAGTTATTTTGATAGGTAGGAGTTGTTAGTAAATCATGTTTCCTATATTTTCGTACTACAGTATTTTCAAGTGCCTACGCAACATTTTACTGAAATATTTTGAGCATGTATTAAAATAACTATGAATTTTCGATAATTTAATGGAATTAAGTTAACGAATCGAACATATTGCTTTGGCTCAACATGAGAGAGGTATTACCTTTTGGGCATTTTTTTATTGTTTGAAATGTATGAAATTGGAGTGGAATATTCTGTGTTATTAAATTATTATTCTGAATATATCTGTATTTGAGATATTACTTATTAATTACGAATGCTGGTGCCACCTCTGCTCTGTTACCAGCTTAAAATAAGTAGGTACCAACTAGTAGTCAAATGCTTTCTCTACATTTGCATTTATAGAACCATTCTGTTTCTTTAGGAATGCATCCTAAGATAACATTGCACCCCAAGTCAGTAAAACATCAGAAATGTCGCCTCTAACCATTTTGGACCCCTCTATTCGGCTTTAAACCGATAAGGCACGCTTTAAACATTTTCTTGGATAATTTTAGGAACACCTGCTTTTAATGAAAATAATAAAGTTCGCCGTAAAAAGGACATAAAATTAGGGTCATGTAACCAGATGTCACTAATATTGTAACAAGGACTTTAAAAATAAATTTTGGTGCTAAAGCAAAAATTTATTTTATAGCTTAGATTAAAAAATATTATTTACTTTTAAACAACTGATAGTACTTTTAAAATTGTTTAAACAAGGATTTTATAGGCAAACTTAAGATGACTAATTTCACATAAGAATTTAACGAGAGTTGTTTTTGTTAGATTTGTTAATGTCCTATTTAAAAAAAAGTTTTTGTTTATGTTTAAGAAGGCGAAGAATGATTTAGAAAGATAACAAAAGCAATATAATGGAGTTTCTTTTGAAAAGATAATCAACAAAATAACTTAGCTAACAGAACTATTTAAAGACCATTCTTACTGTTATGGTCATTCACATGTTTAAGTCATCATCATCAATTTACTCGCAACCCTTCTTTTTATCCCTGAAACGTCCAAAACACATCTATACAATCAGACACCCAACAAATTGGAATCTAATTTATATGTTAAACGGTTCGTAAACGGCCGATAGAAAGTTCCTTACAAATTGAATGATAATTTGTTCCGTGTCGCGAACATAAGGAAAAATTGCTTCCTTTTGGATGTAATCTCACTGATGCGCTACAACTGGCACATTCAACAAATTTTGTTATACATTGCTGCTTAAAATTGATTTCAAGATATAACACGTCAAACCAAAGCAGCAATGTAGATTGAAAACGAATTTGAAGTGCAATAGTGGGGGGTACAGCCTGTCGGAAACAACTTAGATAACGACTGATAAAGCGCTGGTGATTTTTTAAAATCACCCTCTTTCAATTTGGGGCTGTCGAAAGTGATGTAAAGCGATTAAAGGTGTGCTTTAGGTAGGTTTCAGGGCTTAACATTGAAATTGTTAGCGGACAGAAGATTTTTTACTTTTAAAAATGATAAATCAAACATGGGTAGAAAATATCCGGAATGACTCGTTATTATCAAGTGAACTTTCAAATACACGTACGACCTGTGATTCGTCATAAATAGACCGATTTGACCTAACTACTAAGCTAACAGCTGTATTATAAATCATGAACCAAACTCCTAACTGCAGAAGTAGGAACAGTGGTTTTTAGTGGCAGCAACAATCAGATAGGTCAGGTCGCGTGGCAGCGACAAATGCGACCGTAACTCACAACCCGGGGCCTCGAGATTTCTTATACTAAACCGAGGAGGAAAGTCAGCGAGGAGCGCAAGGAAAATGTAGAGTCACTTGACATTGAAAAATATAAGCTTTGTAGTTGTTACTTTGAGTACATCCGTGGTACACATTTCATTTGCTAGTCGTTGATATTGCGTGATTATGAGGATTGCATTTTAGATGGTTATAGGATTGCTGTCGTGTTTATGTAATAAATATACGTTAGTTTGTAATAAGAACTTGCAATTGGGATTAAAATTAGGTTATCTACACTATGGCGATGAGCATGATAAAGAGAAAAAGTCATCATTCGCTTGCCCTTATCCCATTTATTTGGGGTCGGCGCAGTACGTTTTCTTCTTCCATTCATCCCTGTCAGAAAGAGAAAGAAATGTGGGTCAAAATATTTAAAAAAAAGAAACTCTCATATACTTACAATTGACAATTTCGCTAAAGTGCTAATGGTGTTAGGCACAGCTTTTTGCCATTGCAACGAAATTATAGCTGGTTAGTCAGTGATCTTCTCTTCTGCTATACTATTTTTATCAGGCGCATACTTTACCTTTTTTTTTTAAACAAATTCAAAACAAAATTCTGTGGAAAATCCAGAAGAGTACTAGTATGCTTTCTCCCATAAGAATGACTTACCTCTATGAAGACACCGGTTATTACAACGTTTTATCTACGTTCTGTACACGTATGATGATGGCCAGGACACTTTTCTTTATGAAACCGCTTGTTTGATAAGCCTAAATGTAGGGGGGATTTTCAGATGACGTCATCAAACACCTTGGCGAAAGCGCGATTTAAGTAAAAAAAGACGATCCTGTAATTTTCTGAAAAAAGCAGAAAGTTGAGGCATTATACTTAGTACATGAACTAATTTTATCCCTGTCAATTCAAGAATCTATCGATAAATATTAATCATCAAGAAGTCGCTCTTTAAGAATCGATCAAAATCCTTTGAAAGTGAACCAATTCTAACTGACAGGATTATAATTTATAGTAGTCTAAAGTCCCGTCCATTTTCTTTTCTTTGATAACAGGTAATATTTTAGTTAGATCGTCAACTGGAACAGTAGAATTTAATTTGCCTTATTACAATAGTTGTAATGTACCAAACTACCTCTAACTTTAAATTCTTTGTTAATCATTTTCTAAAATCAAAAAATCATTCTTGTAAACGAACCTGAAGTTAAAATCTTTTATTAGTAAACATAATTTTCCGTAATTTTATAAAACGACACGACCCAGTAGTGCAACATTAAACTGTCATTTATTAAAACAACCAAACCACACTCTCTGAAAGAGAGTGGATCTTGTAAAGGACAGAACTAATTTATTCCGACCAACTGCACGCAAAAAGTTCAAATGAAGAGCTTGGGTCAGTTCACGCCGGGAAAACACGCGACATGATGCGGCGCGAAACTGCTTATAGATGCATGTCATTTGTACCACGAATAGTGATAGGCTGCACCGCACGGAATTTTCGAGTTCTGTCAATGAAAATGTGTACCTATGTATAATAAATAAAATTCTGTATTCTTGAAGACTGGTGCGAGCTTGCACATGACCGAGAGACTTGGAAGAAAGAAGGGGAGGCCTTTGCCCAGCAGTGGGACACTATAGGCTAGTAATATTAATATGATAATAATTGTATCAAATACCTAAAAACTGCGCGTCGCGTCGCTTCCCGGTGTGAATTGACCCTTATATTAGAGTCGTGGCAGTGTAAAAGTCTTTATTCAGTCATTTAATAGTTGCTGTTATTACTTTCTTCACCAAGAATTTTATTAGGGACGCAGGACATTCTATTGTATTATTTTTCTTTTTGGTTGAATAGAATAGACGAAATTATGAAATTAACGTGCGGGTTTTTTTTTCATGCAAGCAAAGGCATCAAATAAAATAATGACATAGAAAAATATATCAAATACCTAATCTACGGATGGATGCATGATAGATAGATGATGATGAACTCAGCAAGGTTAAGACCTGCAACATGCCTGCGTAACGTTCAGCGCTAAGCCGCGTAGCGCTGAATTTTCGGTCGAGCCGATCCTTCTGTAGGTACGCATTACCTTTAACACTCTGTATAAGTACCAGTAACACTCAGTATTACCATTGACACCTTATATAGCGCCATATTATTGGCCGTAATTCAGCGCGCCGAACAAGAATCCGCGTAAATTCGATTGTTCGGTCGGCGGTATTGACGTGTAACGGCAGTATGTAGTGTAAGAAATCTTATTTTAACTGAAAATGTTGTGGCATCAATAGTTGCCCTGTTTGCCTAATTAATCATGAAAGTATAACATTAGATTATTTTAATAAAAGGTATTATGTTAACTTATTTCCAGCCTTCACGAAACCGCCTCTCAATTTCATAACCTCGCTGAAGATGCGACCTCCCAGGCCGCTGTTTAAATCCGGGCCAAAGCGTCGTCCGCTAAGTTTAATAAGACGCCACCTGTCGCTACGGATTTACTCTTAATTGCTGTTCAACGGTCGGTTTAGGCGGAATACAGACGAACTGCAAAATTCAAAACATTGAACAATGCTATAGAAGTAATACTTACTAATACGTACTGTTTTATCTCACGACTACAGTTTAGCCATACTTGTATGTGTAAAAATGTACCTAGGTACAAGCGCAATCATAATTATTTAATTTCACACAGAAGTGCGGGTGTCTATACGCACAACTTCAAGTATGGCTAAACTACAGTTGTGAGATAAACCAACTGTACCTACTAGAGTCCTATACTGAACATAAAAGGCTTCCTCAATTATTTCAGTGAATACTAACTTGCCACACTCACGTTTTTTTTAAAATAAAATATTTACCAAGGAAAATTGAAAAAACTGCTGTATTGCATTATCGTAGAGGGCATCCAATGGTTGCCATAAAAAATAGGGAATGGATTAAGAGTTTATCACTTTAGCAAAGTCTGAGTTTTCTTGTTATTGAGCTCACTGTTTCAATTTCAAGCCAGCACAGTAAATAGTTATAATAATTACATAAACTGTAGGCAACTTAACCATCATCATAAAGTTGTAATGGTTCCTATAAATATTTGAATGTCAATGCATACTGCAGTTGGATTGCAGTTTGTCTGTCTACAGCTTTAGGTTAAACTAGATAGCAGCAGACTAATTTTAATCCAAAGTTTAAGTCTTCAACTCCATTACCGGCAGTGTCGTACCGCAAGATATCGATATCGAGCGTAAGTAAGTAGTTCTATGAATTGTGAATAAATAACAACTGAGTTTTTTCTTTTTTTTTTAGTTCTCTTAACCGATTTTTGGTGACGGTGGACGATATCTTTGAGATCAACCATCTGCGCAGGACTTACTAGTTTTTAGTGCCCGAGTTTGCACTACACACAAGCGCACTTTACATTCCTTTAATGTATTATTCTGATGGATAGGATAGACTAATGGACACGACCAGAGAGAAATTATTGCCGAGAGGCCGAATATTTACATGCCCATCGGGCAGCGTGGATTCGGTGTCCTTACCAAACTAGAAACAACAACACGAAGTCGTTGTACTCCGTTGGGAATCGAACTCTGGACTACCGGCTCGAGTCGAGATCCAACGGCTCAGGCTGCTAGACCACGGATGCAATTAAAATCGGAGAGTGCATCATTTTAGTTTTGTTCTCGGGCAAGTAATAACTTAAAAACTAAAATTGTACTCCATATTATTTTTTTATAATTGATTCGCTATTTGACTGATGTAACTATAAAATATGAAATATGTTAGAAATGCTAGCTTATATCTAAATAATAATTGTACAACATATTAATTACATTTTAAAAAATTTTAATTATTTTATTTTTGCAAAATAAATTTTAGTTTTTTTATCTGTGGATTACAAGAACAGAAACGCGGGCGGCCATGATTGAGCATCGTGTGACGTCACATTTTACAATACAAAACGTCGTGTTTCATCGGTTGTTCCGGTTAGGTTAGAAAATAAGAAAATAAACACTAAAATATTTTAATTTGTGATTGTGAGACGTTTTCAGAAATGGAGGCAGGATATACTAAAGCTGATAGTGCAAATCTAAAGTCGATTCATTTATGATCGCCAATTTCTTTGTAAATAATCCTGACTTTTGCTCTGCCGAGTTTCGGAATGCAAAAACTTCCGTGTAAGTACCGAAACAAACAAAGTAAAGGTTAGACCGCACTAGAACGTAGTTGCAGCAGCGGCGCGACAGCTGCATTTCATGCATTTCATTCATTTTGACAACTTTGTCGCGCAGTGTCGCGCCGCTGCAGTACGGTATAATATCTCATACATTTTCATACCAAAAAACATTGGTCGCGCCGCGGGCCGCGCCGTGCCGTGCCGCGCTGCTGCAGTGCAGTTCGAATGCAGGCTATCCTTGCAGCTTAAATTTGTAAAAATTGATACCTAGGTATGTATCTAGAACACTTAGGAACGTGTATAAACAATTTGCCAGGATATTTAACTGTCGAACTTCTACACATAGGCACAGCACACGTTTTGTAGCTTGTCATTTTCGCAATCTTAATAAAAAAGCTGTAATTTTTCCTCTTAAAATACACCTAAGAGTTAGAGCGTCCCAATAAAGTTCCTTTGTTATTAAAATGTGACGTCATAGCTCGCAAATGTCACGTGACCGGCTGTTTCCGCGCCAATTTTAAATAATGGTTAAAAAACATTGCTTTTTTTCTATTAAATAATGCTTTTTTGAGAAAAAAGTTACTGTACGAGGTATAAAATAAACTTATGTAAATTTTAAAATATATTTTCCAAAACAGTCAAATAGCCAATTGAAACATTCACGCGAAACACATTCAACAATAATCATTACAGAAAAACACTATTCCAAGTAACTAGCAAATGAATGCAAAAATAAATATAACTTTTACTTACCCACGTAACAGTTTGAAACTTCTTGTTACAGATAAAGTTGTAAACTCATATGAAGTCTCGTTTTACCGAGACAACAGTTCCTGCGGGAGTATTATGCAGGCTACATACCTACTTGATGCTGCAAGTTCGCGGCTTCATATTAACGAAGGAAAATGAGAAGCAAGAAGCTGATGTAAATACAGGGTGGATAAGAGCTAGGCATTTGTAAAACTTAACTCTGCTCATTAAACAGTAGAAAAAAATAAAAAGACAGGAACTATTATATTAAAACTAGTGATTTAATTAATTAAGACTACTTACTATCTTAGTGCTGATTTTATTGCTTCCATGTTGGACTGGGAGCGATAGAAAAACAAGGCATGCTGTAGAAATCAGCAAAGGGATTCGAGGGTTTTGGATTATTTTAATTCCTTTCGGCACAGGAGCGATGGGCTCACAACCTGTTACTACAGCAATCTATTTGAAACAACTCTCAAAACTTGTCAGACGTGGCGCAATGCGCCTTTGGTTTGGGTCGTTGTCGCTCTGCCTACCCCATTAGGGATACAGGCGTGATAGTATGTTGTATGATTGTATTCAGCGCCTACTTTGATCCCGGTCCTGCGGGATAACTTTTGTAAAAAATAAGCTGGACCAAATGGATTATACCATCGTAGCCACGCGACGTACACAAGAGCTAAAATTATTTGTGTGCAGGACGGCACGACCAGAAAGCCTTTTTCGCTGGCGTTCAGTAATTAACTTGTTTCAGGGTTTGATTACACTAGAAGCTTCTACGAACTGAGAGCCTGGACAAAGCTAGTGAGAGCATTATTTTTTTTGTAGAGCCAGCGAATAATAATCATTTATGAATTTGCGTCTGATCTGATACGCTCCGTATTTAAAAAATAATATTCGTAAAATTCTAATCGACGAAAATATCAAATGTCGTGTTGCTGCTGAGTTTCTTTTTTATCAATCCATAATAATGAGTAAGAAAAAAGGGGAATTACTTGGATTCGAGTAGTCTAAATTGATTTTGTTTCCGCTTTCCTTGCCAAAATTTAATCGGACGTAGATGTTCATCGCAAGTTATGTCATGACTTTAGATCAAAGTCATGACCATTTTATCCGGTGCACCAATGAATTAGGTATTCGCTCAAAGTTTGCCGCGCTACTTTATACAGAAACGTAGTTGGTGAAAAAAAAAGAGGGAAATTACTCTGATCCAAGTGTTCCTTGCCAAAATCTAATCGGCCGGTAGATGTTCATCGCAAGTTATGTCATGACCATTTTATCCGGTGCACCAATGAATTATTCGCTCAAAGTTTCGCCGCGCAACTTTATACAAATGGCGTGGTCGGCTTCGGTGCCTCGGTCGCGCCTCGGTCTAAGTGATGAATCGCCAGCTGTTTGGTGCAAGAGTAATGTGGCTGTTTGCGGTTAAATTATTTGCCATCTATAAACATTTATGGTTTTGTTGTGTTGGTAATGTCTTTATTGCAGGATGTTTGGCTGTAATTTCAGAAAATGCTAGGTTTGCGATACATTTTTAAGAGTCATTCCTATGTATGTGCAGTGCAATTATTTTGGTATGAACTATATACGATAGCCGCTAGCAGTCTACTAGATTATGAAACTGTCGATAGGATGGTTATTATGGCCAAATCCAATGTGAATTACGAATGTGAAAAACGCGGCCCATTTAGTGAATTTATATTTTAGTAATTTTCTGAAACTAAAATATATTACAGTCTTGATTGACATCAAATAAGTTTTTATTCTAAAACAGCTGATAAGTATGATTATGTTTGTAACGAACAGGTGTTAAGTAGAAGCTCGTTCATCATCAAGATCTACCTATTCACTATTTGCTAGAGCCTCTTTATAAATAGGCAACTCTACAATAATTAAATAGAAAGAATTCACATTTTCTTTGCAAGCGTTAAACTTTCTTTACTTAATCTATGATCTTTCACATTTCATTATGTTGCTTCCTATTTAATGTCTTTTGTCGCTTACCGCAATAGCTATATTTTCATTTACAGCATATAGGTTTGTTATCAAGCACAAACACATGACGCTGCAAGTTTTTCTCTCCACTCCCGAGGCTTGCACCACAAAAGTAAATTTACTGCGTTTTGCGCGATTGTTGCAATCCACCATTTGGGGTTATTCCCGCGCACCCATTCGTGGTTCGTTAACTTTGTTATACGAGTGTTCTGTACTTAGTCCATGATTCCGGCGGGAATATACCTGCGCCGACGAAGTTATCTTTTCAGACGGTAATTTTTAAGCGAACCTGAAATGTTTCGCGGATTTCTATGTAATTTGCGTACGAAAGTTGGTTTCTGTTCGCAATTTTCTGTTTGTGTTTCATCTGAATTTGCCGGATACAAGTTTGCGGGAATAATTTTAATTTATTAACTTGGTTAATGGGTTCAATTTCAAAATTTAGATTGCCATAATTTTGGAATGTTGTAAAAGATTTAGGTACAATTCTATTTAAATTTTAATCACAATTTTAGTAACGGTAATTTACGTCTTCTTTTTACATTATTAAAAAAATATCTTAAATATATTTCATAATCTATAACCTGTCGTAAAATAAATGAACTGAACTGTGAACTATACTGTAATTATGATGCAGTATATCTAACTTAAAACAAAACAAGAATTCAAGTCCAATTCACCATCAAATCCTAGCCCCAGACAAACTTCCAAAGTCTGCCCGCTGAACTATAAATCTAGATTTCCGAAATTTCCACTATATTTAAGTTGTGCGATACTCCAACAAACTGAGATGCGTGAAATATTTGTATCCGCACTATGATTTAGTTCGCCCCATTCATCATAGGTGGATGTCACACACAACCTACTCCGAAACGGATTGCGAAATACAGTTTTGTTGTGATAATATATGAGTTTCATATAGCGAAAAGTAGTTTCAAGTTTTTGTAAGAAATGAGATTTATTTTATAAAGCTAGACCTTACAAATCTTATTCCAATTTTTAGGTAATAATAATAATAATAAAATTAATGTTTATTCTGGACCGCTATGATGTGATTTCTCGTGTTCCATCGACACGCTAAGAAGAAGAAGAAGAATGGAAACTTATTAACTAAATACCTGTTACTTATATATTGTTTTTAGGACGGGTTCAGTGATAAATTCACTCATGCTCGCTCATGTCATGAATACGAACGACTTGTATCCAATATCTATGAATCCAACTTTTTATTAATAAATAATACATAAAAATAAATAATAAAAACTTTTCATAATTAATCTAAACCTCATTTTTATATACCTTGCTCCTAATAGGTACATCGTTTCCGATTTCGTTGCAAATGTTTGACCATCGAAGTTCTGAGGAACTAGATCTGAATTAAGAGTGATTTCATGTCAGCACTACGTATGAGTATGACTATTACTACTGGGATTATACATTTTTTTTACAATATTTTATGAAGAAAAAAAAAAAAGCTTTAAACATTTTGTACATACTTTATGGGTAACTAATGTATTTTTTATTCAGGTAGTCTTTTTCAAACAGTAGCACCTACAACTCGTGTATTGGAAGCTTAATGCCTCTAACAGCATCTAATCGTTCCTGTACCTAGACGGTACACTCGACTGCACAATCTTAGATTGGAAACATTAAACGTAGACAGTGTTGAATGTAGCTAGTTGGTCTTCTCGACAATGGCCTCGATTCTCGCCGTCCAGTTACTAATTCTAATTCTTAGTAGCGCTGTCATTTTCTTATATTTGACATAAGAACATGATAGCAAATAAATACATGACTTTGACATTCCTAATCTGACATTAGATTGCTTAAGGGCCCCTTCTTCGAAATTTATGTTTCTAAATCGAGTTGTTTTCATAGAAATCATCATATTTAAAATCCAAAAAAAATATATAGTACAGATAAACGTTTGATCTAGTAACTTTTATGGATAAAAACACAATATTTAACATTTGACTCGATAAAAAAAAAATCCGAAGTAACATCGATTTTGAGAGTATTTTAAGTTTTATGAGACTTGGGTGAATGCTATTTTTATGAAAATTTAGCAGTTCATTTACTAATCAAGTTTGGCAGGAATATTAACGGATAGATTTATAATTTGGCGCTTATTTTTTTCTATATAAAATAAAAACGTAAAAGTGAGCGAAAGTGTGGTTATTTTCTGTACTCCTTATACATAAAGAAAAAGACAGAGACAGGGAGGACTGGAAGAAGGGGGCCTTAAATTTGATTGCTTATTTGACGTAAAAAAGGAGCATGTTCTTGCTCGGTTCTTATTTAAAGCAGCTAATGTCAAATTAGGAACGTCAAAAACATGTATTATTTGCTATCCTTTTCTTATGTCAAATGTCAAAAAGTGACAGCACTACTAAGACTTAGAATTAGTAACTGGACGGCGAGAATCGAGGCTAATGTCGTGTGGTTTAACTAAGTAAGTGGTAGATTACGAGTTGACTCACTTTAGGACTAGGTTTAACAGTTTGTCAATTTTATCTTGTAAGCGTATATTATTGAAGCAACTCAGCAAATAATTCAATTCAAGAATATAATAGTACTACATAGCCATAGGTTAATACGGAAAAGACAGATCTAAAATTTTCAAGCAAGTGGTTACAGAGCGATTGTAATTTAACTTTTCATAGTTATTTTAGATAAAGAACATGTCATAATAAAAACAAATAATTTTAGCAAAAATATTTAGGTAGATACTACTCTCATTATTATCTATTGTTTCACTCTTAAGTAGGTATTAGTCGCCCCTACCCACTTCAATGCCATAGGTATTTATGTGCTCAACTGTACTCACCTTCGCAGCATAAGTCTCTCTTTGGCAGCCTAATCCTCCTAGCGGATAATTAACGCCCTCAGACTGCTTTATGGCTCCAACAGTGCTTTTATAACTCTTATAGCTCTTATACAGCTACCGGTTCTATTTCAGCCATTTTTGTTTTAGAAAAATGTCCCTGAGTAAAGCCTCATGACTAATGACGTTGGAAGTTAATCTTTCTTTGTTAGGTGCTATGGATCGGGACTTAAGTTCTGCAACATAAATTAGGATCATTTTGATTTTTGAAACAACGTAACTTTATTACAAAGAAAGAAAATATTTATAAAATATTTAAATATTTTCCTTGCTTTCTTAATTAATTCTTAATTAATGGCTTTTGTGTAGTCACAATTCTGCCAATGTCACGTAAATTATTGATAAATTATACAAGGAAGAGTCTAATATTGAGACACGTGGAGTCAAAGATACCCTTCTCCTTCAAGAGAAAGGTACAGACTCTTCCTTGCTTTCTTTTAAATCTAATCATTTTAATTTGACAGGCAAGTTCTACTTTGACTCACATTTTTACGAATTAAAGAATGTTTTTTTTTTCTCGTTCCCACTGAATATAAAATTATAGGTAATAGTTCTAGTCAAATTACTAGTATTTTGCATTTTTTCTGTAAGTATATTGTTCATTTTCTCGCAGTAAAATTAACGCAGTTTTAAAAATACTTCCATACTTACATAAATGTGGATACACCTATTTGATGTCTAATGTAAAACTCCAATTTTTTTCAGGGTAATTCCGCTCTCACTCGCAGCGGAAGCGAGGAGCACACGCCGGAAGTCGCCGGTGTACGCCGGATATGACGTACAAATTCCTGATTTCCGGCGCGCAACGCTTACGCGGTATCTTACTTACCTACGTGCTGAAAAAATATTGATTTCAGGGTAGAAGAAGATTGCGCGTTCATATTTTTAAGATACAGTTTTCCGACTTCGGCGACAATTTTCTTACTTTACGGAGATTAAGAATTATTTTCCGACTAAAAAGTTTTTTTTTATTACCTACTTATTTTTTGCAAAAAATAATGACTTTTTTCATACTAAACAAAAATCACACGTAAACAATTTTTCCCGATTAAAACTAATTATCGTCTGCCTGAAACCTACACAATAGGGCGAAAATAACAATAGGTGTAAGTGAAAAGGGGGGAGGTTTCATAGATGTAAGGATAGCCAGCAGGGGGGGGGGGGGGGGGGGGTTCCGGTTAGCAAAGGTTGAGAACCAGATCAGGTAAACGTGCAGAATTAATCACACCTCCACGAAAGGGATCGAACAGTCAGCGTTTGACCGGGTGTGGCTAGAGAGTTGGCGGGATTTAGGGATGGATTTCAATTGCTAATAATAAAACATACAACCGAATTGAGAACCTCCTCCTTTGTTTTGGAGTCGTTTAAAAAGGCTTTGGATCTACTCAATAGGGGTGAGGGGGGTACAACCCGTGACTTTTTATTAGTAGCACCACTAAAGGCGTTTGTGCACCCATCCATATTAGATTCGTATCCGAATAGGCCTATTATAATAGGAATAGTAAATCCATATCTGTTTCAAATAGATTTTTTTCTGATACGAATCGGATACGAATCTAATATGGATGTGTGCACAAAGGGCCTCAAAGTCCAGTGCTATGTAAGTGTCTTCCCGACTCTACAATGTCTATCATCACAAAACTTTGGCATTTGGTTTGGCAACCGCAAGATTTTATTTCTGAAAGGATTGATGCTAACCGATGCTTATTCCTACTTTTTTTTTTAGCCTCCTGTTATTGCATTAAGCAAAACAGATGGTGTAATTGTAATTCACAAATTGATATAATTTAAAGAAATAATAAAATTAAAACGAAAACCTGCCTTCTCCTGGCTCCAAACCCACTCACTCGCGCCGAACCTTTTCTCGGCCAGAACAGATCCTCATTCAATTATCTAAATGTAATCCGGAAAGCACTGATCTCACTACGTTAACACAATTTATACATACCCACTCAAGAATTAAGAATTCAAAGTTCGTTTTCACTAATTTGATCTTCTGCCTCTTCTTATCGGGTGAGTTTTTCATGTCGACGAACGACCCGATAAACCCTGGTGTCAGAGTTTTTAAACGCCTATTAGAAACAACCGGTCTCTGACATGGTTTGTGTAACGACCACAACCCACTACCAGCAACCGGGACCGATGGCTTTACGTACCCTGCGAAGCATGGAATCCTTTTTCTTCCAGACTATCAGGCGATTCAATCTGCATTGTCCTAACCAAACTTGGGAAATCTCACAAAGTGATAAATTCACAAATATCAGTTTTGTGTTCAAATATCAATTTTGTGTGATTCACGAATCGAACCCACGACCTTTGGATCGGGAGCCCATGGCAGACTATTAGACCACGGAGGCAGTCAGTTCCACTAATTTGATAACAACTTTTTTCTCCAGTATAATTAAGTTTGGCTTATTGGAAAAGGGTTTGAGTGGTTCTGTATTTAGGGAGCCAATTGAAGTTCAATTGAACTTTTAAGTGGATAAATCTGGATCTTGTTATTTCTGATGATGGATTTTTTTTCCTCGAAAATAGGAAAATTTTGTGATTATAATTAGTAAAACATTGAAGAAGTTGTACCCGAAAAATCCTAAGTGCTTACTTACAACTTTTAAGCAATACCCTGAAAAAAAAAAACGTGTTAACTATTTCAAATTTAGTTTTTTAACTTTATAATAAAACAAAGTGTAAGTAATTAAGTTAGCTTTTTATTTCTTTAAGGTAATAAAAAAATACCTGATATAAATAGTTAGGTCACAGCACTGTCTTATTCATACAATCTTTTACACTTCCATATGCCTAACAACACATTCTGTTATAATAACCATAAATTATGTGCGAGGAAACGGTAAAGCTCTGTGCAGTCATGTTATTAGACTTATCTTTTAGCACATTTTTAGGAGTAGAGTAAGCTAAAAAACTTTGCCTCTGAATATCTAGAAAAATAAAAAACGTTCTTACTTCTATACACTACACTTTCAAAAAAGTTATCATGGCATCTCGTACTTTACTGTTAACAAAATGAGTGTTGGGTGCGGGAATAAATACAAGATAATCGTAAAAATTACATGTCACAGCATACCTCAACCGCCATACCAACGTCTCACCTTACACAATACAATTTACCACTGCGGGGTTGTTATTGCAGAATTAATTGGCGCGTAATTGGCCGCGCTTGGCTGGCTCACATCTAAAGCAGTGAAGGCGACTGCTATTGACTGCCAGTTAATTAGACTCGAACCTGAACAATGTGCCGTGAACAGAGCAGCGGGCGGAATAACCGGCCAAGATGGAGAAACCAATTGAGATGGAATAGACCTGGTTCTGATTCTGGGATTGGCAAAAAAAATGTATAATGTGTACATTATAGTCATGCCTGTAACTCTTACAGGGTAGACAGAGCGTCAATGGCCCCTGAGTAGGACGTTTCCACCATGTGTCACAAGTTCTGGGGGTAATTTTTAAAAAGAACTAAATGTTTATTGCCATTATAATTATATCCCAATCGATAGCACAGAGACCGTTATAATTAAGTTATTTTTTAATCTTATTTATGGAGGTAGTTGAATCTTTGCAAAAACGACTTTTCAATAATTTTCAGCATTACACAAACGAAATAAACCTTCTAAAGACATAAGGAAATTATTTAATATTAAATTCTCTTACGGTTGTTTGGTAGGTACACCCAGGTAAACAGGGCTCCGACAAGGGTTGTCCCAAGCCACCTGAACCACTTGAAATATTACACTGGGCCTACCGAATGTTACGATTCGATTTCGATACAGAAAACTTTTGAATCGAAAATGTTTCGTATCGGAAACTTGGACGTAATCGCAATGGCATCTGTTTACTTTTTGTATTCGGAGTTGGTTTTGTTATTTATGCAAAAAGTATTTATTTTGGCGTTTTTAAATGTGATTAGAACATTTTTAGATGGGATTTTCTTTAGCACACAAAAATCTGAGGCTTTTTCGCTCGAATATATACAGAACATACTGTAGGTAATTACTTATTGCAAATCAATGAGACTTTGGCTTAAGAAGAGCAACCGTGAAGTGACAGATCAGACTAAAAGTGAATTATGTACGTAAAAAGTGGTCTACAAATGACAGCCGGACTTGTGCCATGGCATCATCGTCATCACCACTTTTTTATGTTTTTTTTTTTAAATTTGCTGGAACTGGAAACCCTAAAAATTCCCTGGCTTTCACTGTCTTTCACTATTGTCGTATCTTACTTTGACGCTTTTTCCAAAAAAATTCCAAAACTTTTCATGCACACTTTCACCCCGGAAAATATCGTATTCATCTGTCAAAATAATCGCTCGCGGCTCGCTGGGAGGCATAGTTATAGCACGTTATAGCCCATTCATCGCGGCCAAGTACGAGTGGATTTGACGGTAAATGATGACAACAAACCTCCACCCTTCGTTTTACGTGTTTCCTGGGTTTTGGACAAGTGGCCGCGTTTAAATACTGTCACAATACGAGAATCGTGTTGAGGATTATCATTTAGATTTAGAACAACATTTTGCCAAAACAAAATGCCGACATAAAAATATTTTTATTGTTCTGCAAGGTTAACTGAACAATATTTTTATTGTTTAGATTAATTTTTCATTTTAAAACTTAACCGAGTGTTGAAATAAAGTAACTTTAAAAGATTGCAAAATCTCTTCAACATTATCAACACTCTGAAAGAACTCTGGCTCTTAGGTATGTATCATTCATTACAAAATAATTCCTCGACCCTCTCACGTAAATGTGACAAAGTACTACAACTCAACAATATAAGCCCTAGGATAGAACCCTCCGCAGTATCCGGTACCGCTTTTATTTTCATTTATCCTACATAACCTAATAAAGTGTTGGGCTCGCAAACAAAGCATTTGTCGTTTAAAAAAAGATTTTCACTTTGTTTTCTTCATAAACCCTATTAAAATGCTCACGGTACTCAAATAACCAGATTTTATAACCCTTTGACCCAGTTTTCTAGTTTCGACATTTTGATATAAACTACTTTTTCTATTTCTTTTTTCCACTTTAGCAGAATTTGAAAAAGATGTTCGATGATTCCTTGACACTTTTTAGATTTAGTTTTTAACTTTTTCATTGAAAACTTCAATGATTGACCTAGATGCATTTTCTTGTTTGTAATTAAAAGTATCTTAACTCTGTAATTAAGAAATGTAAATAATAAAAGAAAAAGGATTGGTAAGTTTTTGAATACTATATAGTTTACTTTTAATATTTTCCAGAATATTTTACATGGTATACCGATGGGTCAATGTTTATTATTCGAAATTAAGTAATATTCAGTGAAGTCAATACAAAAGCATTTTGTAATAACCTTCGTATTCTTAAAGAATAATAAAGAACAACAAAAACCGAGAAAGCTTCGTATTCTCAAGTAAATAATAAGAGAGAGAATTTTCTGTTTTATTTTCTTTTTATTAGTCAATATGTAACACCCTTTTATGACTTGCATGTTATGAACACTCCGACATTCATAAGTGAGATAGAAGCCAAATGTACCTAAATGAAAATATCTTCCAGTATTCGACGAAAAAGAAAAGATGAAAAAAATATCACATTTTAGAAAGATTACAAGACCTGAGAAGGTCCTGCGTATTGTAAAAAGGTCGATGAGCTAACAGCGCCTTCTAATAAGCCGTTGCTGCTCTGCATGTTTTTTATCATCCATTTTCTTTGTCAAATAAAAGCCGCCCTAACTTTTACAATCTTTCCCTAAAACGTGTATACCCCTTAATACAGTGCAGTCATTCGAAAAGTTAAAAACTTTTTTATCATCCTACGCCTCCAAAACTATGCTTTAGGGACGTCACCTTCCATAAAAAAGTTTTATGGTGTGTAAGAAAGGGGTCGACTATCAAGAAAATACAGTCGAAGTTTTTGCATCAACTCGCCCCTTTATTTAGTAAGATACCCTTTTGGGTTGAGAAAATTCTCGAATAGCTTTGCGATTCGGTAGATTAGAAATGTTTTGTTTTGGTATTTTTAAGTGCTATAAACATTTTAGGGTTCTTCCTTTTATTCGACGCTGTCGTGGTTTGGTTTATCTATTTTGGTTTGAGTGCCGTTTAGTTCTTTATTAGCAGATTTTGGTGGGTCTTCATCTGTCATAGCATATTCATAACTGCCTGATAGTAGTCGTTACACAAACCATGTAAAGAGGCCTATTAGCTGTGCTATTAGGCGGTTTAAAAACTCTGACACCAGGGTTCATCGGGTCGATCGACTTGATACCCATACGACAGAAGAAGAAGCATATTCATACCTCCACCAAATTTTGGCACTAGCATGCTGTGTTTTTCCGATGTTTGGAAATGCGAGTTCCTTAATAGCTTCTGGGTGTGATAATAATATATGTTGGTTCTATCGTGGTCACCTCTGGCCAAGACAAAGGTCAAGTCAAAGGCGGTCAAAGGGTAACAACTAACAAAATGAACATTGTAAAACGTATTAATAAAGTAGAAAAACAAAACTGTTTATTCATGTGAAAACAACACAAATTCCTAAGTTACCAAAGTACATCAACTTTAAGAACGTTATTTTTCTTTCCCGCTAAACTAATCTCTTGAAAAGCAGTAAATGTATTTTACTTCTTTTCCATAAATATTTTCTTGTAGCAACTTCGCGTTGAACATAAGAATAAAAGTTTTAATGTTAGTAAAAATTCAGGATAAAAACTTTCCGAAGTACTGTGGAATTTTATTCAGTTTTATAGGTACGATATATCTGACAAGCACGCGCCGTATGTTATAGGATTTTCATTGAAGTTTTCAAAAAATTTCAGTCACACACTCGGTATTTCCTTGGTGAGGTAACTTGGTTCAAAATTAGGAGATTTGAGTATTTCTTCTTGAGTTTGGTTTGTTCTTAACTCTAGTGTAGTAGTAGGCAAGAGGGAAAAGTTTATTTTTAATTCTATAACAACAGGTTTGGATACCACGCTTAGCAGATTAGGTCATATAGCGACACAAGCTGCCTTTTACCTGAATTTTACTTCTTCTTCATCTTGTCGTGTAGGTTTCGAGTCGATCGACCTTGGATTTTTCCTTGATTTTGTGATGATGATAATTTGTGAAAAAGTAACTCATGCCACATTTCCTGTACCACACTACCAGTCGACCGAGGATAACATTCTGTCGAACACGCTGTCAAGTTCGGAAATAAATTTAAAAGCGCGCGAACTCCGGACCACGTTTGTTTGAAGGAAAATTCTCGTGAGCCATAACCGGAACGTGCTTGTTCTTAGCTGGTGGCTGGGTTTGTTTTCCATGCTTTCTGGGAAAGAAACTGGATTTAACTGGATATTTTCATAAGGCTTTTTGGGGATGGAACCCAGCACGCATACTTCGCAAGTCTAGCCACCAGGGCAACACAACACTTCTTAAATTTCCCTTAGCAGATGTACGACCTGTGTGTAAAGTCGCCTCTCGGCCTTTGCCTTAAGCAAACAAAAAATATTTTTGTCTAAATTGCGAGCTGAAATAGCGCCTGCCACATTCTAAAAAGCAAATTAACCAAAGTGCCCAACTTTGTACTCATAATTTGGCTCAATTACAAAGATAGTCTCAGTGTAATGGGAAAGACATATGCTCTGTAGGTCAGTGTAGTGATCGTTACCTTATTTTAGAGCTAATCATGAAATTTGCCATAAAATTCGGTCTAAGTTGTATAATTTGTGTTGGTACAAGCTTTCTTAGTAGGAATTTCTACTTTTTAAATAATATTAGAAATAACAAATCATAAATTTTAACCGCCGACAGGATTCTTTCTACGTTCTTATAATATAATGAAGATTAAATAGAGCATTAGTCCAGCAAAAATTGACCTTAACGCACGATAGCTCTACAATCTAAGATTTCGATGTTGTAAATTATTACAGTTTGAATTTTTAACAATATTTTGAAAAAGAAACTCATTCCCTTTTTCACCTTATCTCTTAATTTTTAATGAAAAGTCTTCTATTACTTTGATGTGATAATAAATTAACTCGACATTACGCTACGTCAAAGATTTGAAAGGCAGTACAAAATTGACTTTGGTTGTTTTACTCGGTATCCCATATAGACGAAAAAAGGAGAAGAACCCGGTATCGGTACGTTTAGTTGTAATCCAAGTTTTTTTTAACAAAACCCTTGTGCACGACCCCTTAAGCGGTAATAACCGGTTGCTACCGGAAACTTATATCCTCTTCAGCCGGGCCTTGACGTATTCCGATTCCATCAACGAATCGCACACAATGATTTATCCGAATTTATCAAGAGAGATATGGCGGAATAGTGTTGTGCTTAATAATATTTACTAGGTAATACTAGACAATGGCATTACAGAAATACATACTTATAGGTATACGTACCTAAGGTAAATCGCAATGATAGACAAGTCTCTGGGCAACCAATCTCGCATAGACGATGGGGACTGGCTTGTTGTGTTTTGAGTTTCTTCCAGCAGGCATCTGGATATATAGAGCGCTTTTTTCATTATTATAAAGTTTCTTATTATAGTGACTTTAATCTAAACTAACATAATCGTGCCTTTACACCTTGTAAAATTGTACCTTACAGTAATTTCTCAGCATTGTCAATCGTAACTTTTCTGCATTCTATTAAACTTAGGGCATTTCATATTATCACATATTATCTAGATTCGTATCCAATCCGTGTTAAAAAAAAAACATAATAATATATGGATGGGTGCACAAAGCTGTCATAATATTTACTAGGAAGGGCAAATCGGATACGTATTACATACAATTCTAATATGGATGAGTGCACAAATGCCTTTATGCCTCAATCCATTCGGAAAAATAGACGAAATAAAAGTTATAGTGGAACTGCACATTTTCCTGTTGCATTATACAGAAAAATGCAAGCATTAAGTTCGAAAAGATAAATAAGATAAAAGTAACAGGTTTTTAAACTAAGTAAATATCAGCTTACTGGTTCCCATCTCTAGTTAACTTCCGGAGATAAGCCCTTACAAATCAGGGTCTGAACCCCAGACAAATAACTATTTATAATTCTCTCGCAACTTCACGACTTTTCCAGTAAGTAGGATCTTTTTGTACATGAGAAAAGTTGATATCTAGCAGCAGTATAAGGTGTGTTTGAATTTATAATTAAGATCTATATCTATCTATACTAATATTGTAAAGAGGAAAGATTTGTATTTTTGGTGTATTGATTGATTGATTTGTATTTATGTTTGTAACGAAAAAACTCAAAAACTACTGAACCATAAAAAAATCTAGTTATAGATATTACAAACAACTATTGTACTAGATGATATACCCTGAATCCTGATACTAAACTTCAACTGATTTATGTACTGCAAGTATTTAATATAACGTATTTTACCAAGAAACTTCAATAGACATATATTTATTTTGTAAAGTTGAAGAAATATTTGCGTAGTAGCAAACTTGTCAGTCCTCATGTCCCCAGAGGGTCGTTTGTAGAAGCCTCCTTTTGAGTCCTTATTCAGGATCTCTAACATTTTTTGGTATTCTTATATTAATACGACTACTCTATCATTTTTACTTCACCATTGATTCCTAATTGACTGACATTTTAGACAATCCATCTTAGGCCAGTATTTATAATTAGCTCTTGAGTCCGACAGCGAATTTGAGTTCGTATCAGAAATATCATTTCGGTACAAAACAGACTATCAAATCCACACTTAATATTGTTCTAAATCTTCAAGATGAGCAACACGCTTTTGATTTGTTAAATGTGACTCTTGCGATGTATTATGTTTTTTTTTAATATAAGACGTAACTGTTTACCATCAAGACTCGCAACAGAGGTGCTTAAGTAGCTACTATAATGTATAAAAAAAATATGAAAAATAGTTTAAACGCCGCAGAATAAGACCTCGCTCCGGGACCAATGGCGGACAATCCCTATTGTTGTTTTGATTAAATTTCGACAGCCAGACCAGCAGCAGATTGTTCTTTTTATGCAGCGTCGTGCAAATTGAACAAAAAATATAATATTTCACAGGAATACCTGCGGTACAAAATGAATTTGTTTTTGCGTATTGATAAGTTTGTTCATTTTGGGAATTCTTTTGGAAATGCATGTATGTTACAAGAATGTATTATGTTTCAAAGCCTAACTAATGAATGGACATACCTTGCATGTATTTCAAATTCAAGAAATCATTACCAATTGGAAAAGATTTTTAAATATTAGAAATCTATTTTTACTGTGTCTTCATACTTTGTTTAATTTAGTACGATATAATTGCAAATTATACGCTCTGTTGATAGCAGCGGTCGCCGTCCGAACTTGTCCCTGAAATGTTCTTGCGCATATCTTGCGGAACACTTTCTTCACTCTATTGACAAGTACCTATAAATACTAATGACAACAGAAGCAAACCAACAATCAACATGAAACTAATACTAGCAGTAGGACTGCTTTGCCTCGTGGCAGTATATGCCCGAGAGCTGGGTGAGGAGGACAAGGATCTGGTTACAGCAGCCAGTGGCAAGAGTTCTCATCACGAGGAAGGTGGTGGCAAGGAACACCATGCCCATCACCACCATGAACACGGTGAGAAGGGACACAAAGGACATAAAGGAGGCCATCATCATCACAAAGGAGAGCACGGCCATCATGGAAAGCATCACCATGAAGGTCACCATGCAGAACATGGCGGCGGTCACAAGAAGCATTGGGATGAACACGATCATCACGGATCTCACCACGAGAAGGGTCATCATCATAAGGGAGGCAAGCACGGACACCACAAACATCACGACAAGGGAGAGGAAACCGAAGGTTACCACAAGAAGTACCACAAGGACCACTACCACAAGGACCATCACTTCTATGATGACCACCATAAAGAAGGCAAACATCACAAGAAAGGACATCACGAAGGTCACCATGAAAAGAAAGGAGGAGGTCACAAGAAGGGCGGTCATCACGAAAGCGGTCATCATGAGGGTCATCACAAGAAAGGAGGTCATCACCACAAAGGTCATTATGATGAGGACCACAAAGGTCACAAGGGTCATCACGGTCATGAGTCTCATCATCACCATCACCATGATCATGGCAAAAAGGGAGGTCACGAAGACCATAAGAAGTGGGGATTCCATCATGGAAAGCACTAAGCCAAAGAAAAGATGTGATATTTTTGTTATTTCTTTGTTACCGTTGTTGTTTTTAATTTCTAAGTCGTATTCATCTAAAAAAATGTGATAAATAAAATATTAATTGTTTATATAAACTATGAATTTACTTATTTGATACTACGCAGACAATATGCCCCAAATTTTCCAACTTCTAACATAAAAGAAATTGGATTATATTTGTTACTGATACTCGCTACTAAGGTGAATTTGTCCTGCCATTTTATAATTTGGATTTGATAAATAGTAGTCATATAATTAATATTGACAGTACATAATAATATTAATTTAGGGATTTATCATGCATTTCTAATGGTACAATATTTTAAAATATTATTACCACAATTTTAATAACAATTTTAAATATTTGGTGTAAGGACATTTTTTACATTTATCATAATCTTACGTGTTGATGATCATTTCAAACATTGATTAGCATACACCATATACACACACTATCACGCTTGTATCCCTAATGGGGTAGGCAGAGCGTTAACGACCCAAACAAAGGTCGTTGCGCCACGTCTCACAAGTTTTGAGGGTTGTTTAAGATAGATTTGTATATAATTTTTGTAGTGACAGGTTGTCAGCCCATCGCCTAAATTACAATATACTGTAACCCTTGAATACCTTAGCTGGTTTTTACAGCATGTCCGGGAGGAGATGCAGCTAGCACATTCTATGTTTTTCTATCGCGCCCAGTCCAGCATGGAAGAAACACGCCATTACTTACAGTTTGCAGCACTTTAGCAGAAGCCAATTTTCTCATTTAAATATCGAACAGTACAAATAAACCCAATAGCACGACTCCAGTAAATGCAGTTCAGGGAGATGCATACAGCAGCATTGAGCTTAGTTTTATAACTAAAGCTATTTGTATACGATTCCCTAAGCTTCGGTACGGCGCTTGCTACAACTATCAGAGTCCAGTTAAGTTTATTGGATCCTATGCTATCTGCGGTAGTGGAACTAATTTCAGTACAAATTGGAAATCTAGCTGGAATTGTCTTTGTAATTTGAATGATTCTTTTTTCATGGTGTGGTGTATCAAGTTTTTAACAAAAAAAATTGAATCTTTAACTTATGCAATTTTATTTGTAAGTAAAAAACAAATTAAAAAATAAATAAAATATACTTATCGTTTTTGAATATTACAATAAAAACTCACAATGACCTCGAAATACTCCTACTAAATATTTTACAGCTTGTACAGTGCATCTCACTGCACATCAACAAAAAATGCATACAAATTTGCACCCTATCACTTCAAATTATGGTTGATCGCATCACAATTTACGATGACTCTTCTGCGGTTTGCTGTACAAAATAAGCCCAGATGAGCTGCGGTTGCAGATAATAAGTATGAAACCACAACCCTTCACGTTCAATACTACCTGTGGATTTTGGCTGGCAAAATGAGTAAGTAGGTATATACCAAGGTTTTATGGTTCAAATTTATTCATGCACAAATTTCTAGAAGATTTTTTCTTATGCTGGCTTTGTCTACTGGGTGAAATTGAAATCATTTTATATCATCTACTACAACTAATTTACTATCTTATCCAAATTAATAGATTACCTAACTAAATGATCAATTTTTTCCTTACACTTTTGATTGCCATTAAAATACACAAAACGGTATATAAACTGCAGCAGGTCCAAGTAAAGCTACAAGTACACTTCCACCAGAGCCTGCTAACTCAGTATCTAACTTTAACACTGGAACAGAAACACCAACACCAATAGAAACAAATAACATAGAAGTAGTTAACGATAACGCTGTTCCGGCCACTTACCTTTATTGGCACAACTTTGCAATGAATGAACAAACGCAGCCTTAAAGGTTCCGAGAAGCAACACTTTTCTCCTACATAAATACAGAAATTTTACTAAGTATTCATAATTACATTCCGTTTTCTGCGGACATAATTATGTTGGGAAAATTCAAAAAGAACAATTCAACCGTGATAGCAGCCATTTAAAATAATATTAATGAATGAAATTCGCAAAAATATTGTTTGGACACAATCAAATAAAAGCATCGTTTTTCATCCATGTAATTTAAATAGCATCCTATATTTTTGCCTCACGTTCCTCATTTAAATGTCATATCGGCTGACAAAGCATTGTCAGCAATTCGTTTACAAAATAATTTGGGTGAAATCTGAACTGTAGAGTAATGAACGTGTAGAGCGGCGTGTCACTCACAATTTCAAGGGATTGCGTGGTGTAAATTATGACATGAAAGCGATTGAGAAAATATTAAATATGAAAGAAACAATGCCATTGCTGCTATTAGACGGACACAGTCGTCAAAATTTCTAAGCAGACTGGAGGAAATCCCAATAAACAAAACATACCTGCATGCCACGACAAAATATTATCATCGCATTTCAGCTGCATCATTAGAAAATTTGTTACTTAAATTTTAAAAATGTGCGATCTATCACCAATGCCTTGATTTGTCTAGAATTTATAGAAAATTAACAATTGCTATAAATTATTTACTACCTGATTAGTTTTATGATAATATTACTCAGAATTCTATCACCTGCGCCACCAAATATCTGCGGATCCCATTCAGTAACGCGGAGGGCTCGTCGGAGCGTATCCGTTTGACATGCACACTCATTTTGATTCATATCAGCTTCATCATTAAATTCTGCTTCATAAAAATGAAAGCAGGCTTCATTCAACGAACAGCTTTGCTTTGTCTAAAACATAGTTTATTTACACTACTAGAGTTCTTTTAAAAATAAAATCTTCCGCAGTATCCTATCGCCTGCGTCACCAAATATCTGCGGATCCCATTCAGTCTAGCCTAGTCGCATAGTAACGCGATCCGTTTGACGCTCACACTCACTTTTCTTCATTTGAGCTTCATTATCAAATTTTGCTTCATAAAAATTTTAGCTGGCTTCATGCTACCACTAACCTTGATCTGTCTTAACTTTTTAAATTTAAAACTATTAAAATGCTTTTGGCGATAACGATTATAAAATCTTCCGTGGTATCCTATCGCCTGCGCCACCAAATATCTGCGGATCCCATTCAGTCTAGTCGCATAGTAACGCGGAGTGCTCATCGGAGCGTATCCGTTTGACGAGCACACTCACTTTGCTTCATTTGAGCCCGCTCTTTAATGTCAATCCGTTTTACCATTCCGATCTCAGCCTGTCTGAACTATTGGAGACCGTTTTTGACGTTGAGTAGTGATTCAATTACGTATTTCTGATAGATTATGTGTAAAAATTCTTGCTTTGGTATTCTGTACTGATCCTTTTATGTAATACTTAGAGGTGGTTATGTTTCTGAGAAAAGTATTTACATAAAGTACGAATCATCAGCAGTCTAGTTTATTACAAATTTTGAAACTGAAGTTTGTATGATGATTATTTAGCCAAGTCTTCGTCCCGTTGGGGACTTGGCGAGTCGCGCAACTTCGATGGAGGCCGAGTTGGAAAATTTATAGCTCCTCCAGCTCTAAGCTAAACTTCGCAGCACCTTTTACTTACATGATAAACTAGAAGCAAAAAATCAACATAGAATGAATCAGCTGCGTCTCGTCTTGTAAAAGCTAGGTAGTAAATAGTCCCCGAGGATTCCGGTATTGATCAATTTTTTTTCAATACATGCATCTGATACGGCATTTTTTAATCCGTTGACCTCTGCTTACCCCTTATTTATAGTCATGATTTTAATAGCGTATGTAAAAACCAGTTCATTGCAAATTTCTAAACTCAACTTGGTATAATGATTGTTTTGCCAAGTCCGCGTCTCGTGGGGCAACTTCGATGGAGGCCGAGTTGGAAGATTTATAGCTCCTCCAGCTCTAAACTAAACTCCGCAGCACATGTGGCTCGGAGACCTGGGAATCGGTTTTGTTATAGTTTTGAGGAAATAAAATTTATGACTCTTTATAAGTTCTTATGTGTGTTTTGTATGGTTTTTGAATTTGAAAATATTTTAAGATATAAATATTAACTAAAGTACTTTCAGTTCATAATATAACTTGACTTTAACAAGCGCAAACTTTTTCACAAGTATCAAAACTGATAAACATACCTACAATAAAAATATTCAAAATGACGGATTTAAACAAACAAAAACAATACTGCAACAAACGGTGAGAAACTTGAATGTCAGTAATGAAATAACCTAAGACGCCCTGCTCACACAATTATTTTATTGTATTGTATGTCTGTAATTATTCAGCCTTTGTTCAGAACCTGTCATACTTAAATTTCTTCCATAATTTTGAGTGTAGATAACAAAGTTAACAAACCTTTCGGTTGTAAGTACCTGTGTTTTTATTTAAAAAAATGTATTACTTAGTTAATTGCTCAGGTACAACATCATCAGCCTACATAGGCTTCCCGGTTTGTAGGTATTTTTTTCTATATACTCTCTGGCACCTTCCATGTATATTAGCGAACCCAGTATTTTTTTCAGCGAAATTTTCTGATAATTTTCTTTAGTCACCTTTTGAAACAGGAATAAATAGGCAACTCATTTACCTAGTTTTTACCATAAGTATAATTGTAAATAACATTTCAAGAAATTTGGTTGTGTACAAAATCACTTAAACTTGACTAAAACGGTTACATATCATTTTCTATCAAGAGAGAACAGAAAAGGACGGCAATGATTCTAGATAAGATTAAGTTAGGTCGTACTCTCACCGAATCGATAGCAATGTCTTACCTTGCTCTCAGGAAAATTCGCATCTCAGTCCCGAAGCCCCGACATAAACCATACAAATGTCAGAGCCTTTTACACCTGAGACCGGTTTGTTTATTCAGGACCTCGTCTAGACTACACTGGGATTATGACACTAGCACTAGACAAAGTCACAGTGTACATACCTCTTGATGTATTGTTTGACATGTTTCGGTTTGTAAAGTGTACAGGTGAAAATTCACAAGATCTGTACCATACATCTAACATAACTAACAGAATTTACTTCAAATCGTCAAAAGATTACTGCTATGACTGAATTTAGTCTTATCCTCCCATTAATGTGACGCTCGCGACCACGATTGATGCAACTCGATCGAAACGTCGGGCAAAGGATTTATCACTTAATACCTATCTCAACCAATCACGCTAAGAACTGATACAATATATTAATAATTAATGTGAATTTTCTTGTTTATCTATAGAGACATAGATCCATACTTCAATCATGAAGAAGAATCTATATCTGCAGATAGAAACACAGGACGGAAATTCTGATAACAAAAAACCCTTCGAAGAAAACCCAACTAAGACATAAAATAATAAAAATTATCATATTTTATGTGTCTGTATTAAACAAGACATCCTGTCCAAGATATTTGTCAAACTATGTCCTCATTATTTGTTCCTCTGTCCATTAACTAACAGTCGCCAAAGTTGTCGAGTAACAAAAACTGTTCGGCCATACGTTTTGCGAGTAATGTGACGCAAAATCTAATGGCCCGAGGAAAAGGGTAGTTCCACAGGGCTCAAGATGTATTCTCTACGCTCGACTATTCAATTTACTATTCTTTTTGTATTCACTGCTGTTGGAAGATGAACGATCATGGGTCTCCCTCACCGTATTTGGCGAATAGCCTAAGTATCACCGCAGTGATATACTTATTACAAAAACAGGGAACGCTGGTGCATTTTAAATATTTACCAATTTCACAGTGCGCTCTTACCAAAAATTAGTAAAATCATGTTTTTTTTTCTAAATCCAAAACGGGTTCGATAATTGATAACCTCTACCCAACCATTTAAAAAATGTGTTTTGCTACTTTATATATTTTTTTCGGATATTAAACTGTAATGTCCAACAGCGGACGTCTCACGGCTGATGATGATGATGAAACTGTAATGTTCAATGGATAGAGTTGTAGAATCAATGTATATTTTATCAATAATTCTAGAGCGAAGTAGAAGTACCAGAACAAAAGACGTAAATCTACCGTAAACGCAGTTAAGCGGTTAGTTGACGAGCTACGTTACATGAAGTTGCTATTTCTAAGCAGTCTCGAAGTTTGCAGGTCCAGCTAAGCGTTGAATACTTTCATAACAAATTATAAATTAAAATTTTGCTACTACTAAAAGATTAAAGATAGCCTAACATACATACATATTATCATGCCTGTATCCCTAATGGGGTAGGCAGAGAATCAACGACCCAAATAAAGGTCGTTCCGCCACGTCTGACAAGTTTTGAGGGTTGTTTAGCCTAACTATTCCTAAATAAATTATATAGTTTGGCTTTTGCCTCCAAAAAAGAACTCATTTTTAGAGAAAATAAACTTATAAAAAGCAGCATGGAAAGATAGTATGTACATGTAGGTAACTGGAATATGAAATGGAGTTTACGTCAATTTTATTTGACATTATTATTTTGTTAATCATCATTCATCTTACGTTTCGGTACCTAAAACTTAGTTATTTAATAATACTGCATTAGACGAGGCACTTATGAAGCGCAGACACAATACAAATACTGAAAAAAAAACAATAGATTAATAAAAAACGTAAAAAACGAATGCATCGAACATTTGTTTTTCTCGAAAATCTATTGTTTCCTTTACTGGTATTGGCATGAGCACCGGTATTCAAAACGAACGTGATACCGGTAAAAACCGGGGGATATCGGTTCGAAGCATATGTTCTACAGCAAGTGATCTGATAGAGATGGGAACGTGTGATTGACACAGATTTGAATTGAGTCACTTTGCTGGTCGTGAGGTACACTTGAATAAAATTTCTGTTTGCTACAGGCTACTACGAAATTGTTAGATTGTGTCATTCATTTTTATTAGGTTTTACCTCTATACTATGAGAAAACTTAAGCTCGAAGCTAGTGGTCAGAATATTATGACAGAGCGAGGTCACCTACAATGAATTGGTAAATATTCCGACACCAACGTAACATAGAAAGCGGCTTAGTACCAAACTATAGGTGGTAGGACGTTTGCAAGTGAAGAAGGCTTTTTACAGAGCCTGAAAGCAATTACATAAAAATTAATCCACAGGAAAGTTTCAATGTCTATGCCGTCGGTAGTAGTGGTAGTCGTATAATTAATATAGTTTCAGTCCACTGAAATACGAAATATCTTCATTTAATTAAACAAGTAGGGTTTCTTTTCTGTTTTGTATAACAGCCAGGCTGACATGCGCCTCTAAAGTAGACTTTTATCGTCGCATTATCTCTTTTGTTGCGCACTTTACAGTGAAAAAGGGCACGTTTTGTTGTAAACAAGACAAAGGTCTAGGGGCGCATGCTATTCCGGCAGAATAAAAAAAAGGTAAAGACATACAAAGCAAGCTACTTCTATACGTCAAACTACTGAGATGTTTCAACTCACTGAGTCACCAAGCGCAGAACTTTCACGTCTCTACTGTTGATACTTTTGTTTGTACTTTCCGTATTATGAGCGTATTTGCACCTTTCGTTCCTCATGTGCTATTTGAATTGAACCGTAGATGTAGACCACTGGATTTGAATAGTCTGAAGTATGGCAGATATTTTTTTTTTGTAGAGGCGAATGTATCGAAAAGTGTAACATTTATTAATGGAATATTCCTACCTTTTTTAATACTGATTATAATTATTGTTATTGATTCGTGTGATGGTTTGTTTGTTTTGCTTGCTTTCACTTTAAAGTGGATTGCCACTCAATGGTTCTTTTTTATGGCGTAAATGAGAGATGGATGGCCTGGTTGGTAGATAATGCCATCGGCGTTAAGCCTGCCCTTGTACCATTTTCATGCATAAAGTTAAATAAATAAATAACAATTTATTAAAACCAATTTTTTACTCTTTAATATTTTTATCTCATTATTTAAGTACAACCTAAAAAGATGAACTTTTTACCAATAAATAAGTTCATACGCAAAATATTTTCACTGCAGTTTTTTTACTTCTTAGTGAAGGTATGCAGTTTTTTTTTTATAAAAGTTCGTTTGTTTTTGATTAATGTTGTACTTACCTTCTTACAGTCTTACTCCCCCATTTTGTGAGCATTTAATAGAAGTTCCTTGTCGACTTTTTTCATCATCTCAGCGTTCGTTTAATAAACAAATATTATCTTTATCTTAATTAATTTGAGTTTGCAACTTAATAGCCTATAAAGCAGGTTGAGTTTTTCTTTCCCGCGAAATTAAAACAGGAAGTAAGTCCTTAGAGGGATTTTGATGTACTTAAATATTCTTTTTCGTTTCAAAGTTTTTTTTAGAGTACACTGATAAACCTAACATAAAGGAAGGACATTTTGCTTTATCTGCCTATGAAACTGAACAACTATTCCTGAGAAACATAGGTGGAAATAAATAAAAAATAACCATCCATACAAAATGCATCAGCTGATAGCGCATTTAGTTTGGGCAGTAACATTTTTTTTGTTCGTATTTCTTTTTTTTTTACTTGGAATGGGTTAGCTCTTGACTCTAGACACAAAGATCAGCGATGACCGTGACAGAGCCTGTTAAGGCACTGGTAGTCTCATGCACCGACGGAACACAGCAAGCTGTTTGGCGCCGGACTCCGGTGAGAGGGTGGTCGCGAGCCAGGCGGCCCCTTGCGGAGCCTACCACCGCTTTGTTGGATCATTCAGCCGGACTTCATCACAGGCAAGCCTGTGTTGCCATTGCCCGGGGTGGACCACTAGGAGGTGTATTGTTCCTTAGGAAAAGTTAATCAGTTTCATGGGCAGATTCACATCCTTCAGGATGCATATTATACCCCTATTGTATATGCAAATAATGATTTCTGCTATTCACAGTCAAGAGTAATAATAATTTATGTAGAAATCAATCAACGGTCGCCATAACACATTCTTCGCCGGATGAAAGTCAGTAACATTGACAAGTGGGTCGTATTTGTATGTAACTATAGTCGAAGTTAAACAGGTAGAGATAAAAATAACAATGCCAAAGAGAAAGTATTTTTTATAAAAAAAAGAATGAGTGGCCAAATATATTGACAGACGAATAGTACCTATGCAGGGTCATTAACATCATATAACACTTACCATTGAAGATGTCTCTAAATTATGTGCCACGCCTTTCATATTGGAAGAATACATCGTAAATATTTTGCTAACAAATTGAAAGTTTTGCGTTTCTACCTACATTACCTCGCTCTGTTTCGGTTTTCATTTTTGTCATTGAATTTCTCTTCAACAAAATATGTTGTCAAAATGTATCAAAAGTTTCTGAAAATTACACTCGTCAAAAGAAGCAACCAGACATCGAATTTCGTATGCAGCAAATTACTTTGTGTAACTGGATCGTGAAATATTTTCCTTTGTGTACGCTCTTTGTAGAATACCTGGCGTCAACTGTTTCAGAGCTGTAGAAGTAAGGAACACAATTACTCCTCTATCATGATGAATATATCTGCCTCTGTGGTCTGTGCCTTAGGCTCTGCACTCGACGATCGTGGTTATGATTCTTTTGGTCACGGTTGCTTTTCGTATAATGTACTTAAATTCGAAATTATTAACAAGGTTTTAAAAGTAGTTACAGAAAAAGACGTCAAAGACCTATTACTATATCTGCCTCTATGGTTTTTGTCTTGTTGGGCTCTCCAATCGACGATTCTGAATATGATTCTCTTGGCCGCGGTTGCTATTCTTATTACGTTGAAAAAGAACAAGGAAGCAAGTGTAACAAGTACCTATATACACCTGTATTCTTGTATGTTTGAGCTTATTTTATTCCAAAGGGCCAAATTATGTTAGGTACACAAATGAGCCTTTGCTGAGAGTAACGCCTGCGTACACATTGTTTGGGGAAAGTCATAAACTGACAGTGGTTTTGGTGGAATTCTCTTCAAATTTTTACAAAGCAATTATTTCATAATCTGACATATACTTAGACTGATTTATTGAAGCAAAAATATTTTTTTAAAAGAACGGGTATTATTCTGCTTCTTCTTCTGTATAAGGCTGGGTATAGATCGTGGCATGTGAGGTTTTATTTTTATAAACGGTAAATATTATTACTGACTCAAATTAATAATATCCAATATTAATGACTCCTAACAAGTTACGAGTGTGGTCAATATTTAAAAGATAAAACTTAAAGAAAAAAAAATAATGCACATATATATAATCTTTCAAAATAAATAATTCAGATGAATAAATTAGTGTTCACACAAAAAAACCAAAAATTCTCGAGAAATATCCTTCAACCATCTTCAGAAATACCAGTAGAACATATTTTTTTATAAAATCGCCCTAGAATTTACTTCTGTACCTTGTCCCACACGGCCCCACCTAGCAAACAGGCCGGTCGTAAAAAGCGTCGATCATAAAAATATTTGATTAGGCGCTTTGCTCTCGACACCAGCGCCAATTCGCCATCTTGAAACTTTTATTAGCTGCGCGCACCGGAGTGAATTATTTAGCGTGATGCAAAATGTAATTTGTGTGGGATATAGTGACACACTGACACTTTGCTGATCTTCTTACTTCGGGGTAGTGGATTCTATGAATTCGCTTTTCAAGGTTCTGAATCGCTTAATTTGGTCTATGTTGGCCTATGTAGGTGATATTGCTATGGCAATCTTGAATTTTTTATTAGCTAAACACACCAGAGTGAATTATTTAGCATGATGCAAAATGTAATTTACGCGGAGTATTAGTGACGTACTGACACTAGGTTCATTTTATTCTTTCGTCGATAGTGGACTCTAATAATTTCATTCTCAGAGATTCTGAATCACTGAATAGGGAAGCAAATTTTTCTTTTCATAAAGAAACTACCCCTTTTATTTTCAGCGGGAAGCTATTCCTTACACCATGTATTTATTTATGTAATGTCCCTAAATTTTCAGACGTGGCGAAGGCCATTTTGTGAGTTTCTACCAATCAGGGAGTAATTTGTCATCACCACGCTTGGCTGGCAAATTTGCGAGTGCGACATATTACATTCACAACAAAAGCTAATTCCAATTTCTTGGATCCCTTAGCTTAGTAACTAGTCATTATGACTCCCGCGAAAAGACATGTGGTGATGCTATTCTGACTTGGTATTACACGGCATCTCTAGATTATTTGCTGCTCATAGATAAGGATGAGTATGAGGTGAAATACTTAGAACCCTTAGCTTAGTAAGTAATCATTATGACTTCCGCAAAAAGACGTTTGGTGATGCTATGTTATTCCAACTTGGTATTACATGGCATCCCATCGGTATATATATTTTTCGCTTATTCAAGTCAAGCATTTTTTTCTGTCCACTGAGCTATTTACACTTCCCGATCAACGGTGCTTGATCCCTTTTTAATGTTTGGTTTTTTTATTTTTTTATCCCTTTGTTTATAGACTGTCCCATCAATCAGCGATCCAGGGTATAATGTCGAAAGAATTGGGCCATTCAGTACACAATAATAAATCAGTCCGTGTTGGTTCGGCACTTGGTCACCAAAAGTTTGGAGAAAGGAAGGAAACCTGTTTGTTGTTTGTTTTGTAGGTAAATAGGTAAATTACCTAAGTAGTATTGAAGAAAAAAATGAATTCTCGCTTCTGCGGTTTATATTGCTATAATAGTGAAATCATAAATCTCACATGTCACGCTGATATCCTATTTAATTCACATCCTTCACATAATTATGTCCTTTCTGTTACACCCTTGCATGAAGTCTCAAGCGATATATTTAAATAATTTTTCGGGTAGTTCGTTTGCCTAAAAAATTTAAAATAATAAGTGACTGCTCTTACAATTAAGTATAATACCTACCTATCTGCTTTTAAAAAACTATTAAAGATAAAAAAACGGCATGCACTGTTTTATTTTATTTTTTGGAACCATGGTCACCCTCTTTCAACAACAACGAGTATTTCAGGCCTGTCCACGTCGGGTCCATTATCAAGCGCCCCTGTACCTTGTCTATGGAAAGTATATATTTTTGCGTCCCTTGTATTTCCCCTCTGTGCTATAATGTACAATAAATACAGTTTGTACTACGTCTGTCCAATTCGTTCAATTGGGACGTGCGCGTTTAGGATTGCAAATTGTGTGAGTGTGAAATTAAAATTTCTCACAATAATGCCAATTTTCATTTAAACAAGGAACATTTGCCATTATTATGATAGAGTACTTGTAGAGTACTGCCCAACTAGCAAAATTGTGCAAAATCGCAAGATCTTATCGCTACATAGAGATATTAAAGTTGTAAATAAGTAACGCTTATGGCTGCTAGTGATATATATGTGATATGAGACACCAGATAGCTGTATAACAATATACAGCCTAATTGGGATTATAACCTACGATATAAACGTTTACATAGCTGCCTTTTACATTACATATAACACTGTTGTAAAATAGTATACTCAAAACCTCAATTAGAGCAGTTATGTTGTAAATTAGTGTTTTCATGATACTACTATAACGCAAATATGAACTTATGTGGCTCTGCTATCATTGATATATAGCCAGTGTTATATTAGAACCTTTGCAGCTAACTAGTGATATAATAGATGTCACAGTAGCTGTTTTATCACAGATATGCTCTATATGAATATCCACTATCGCTTGCGTTATATTAATGATAACTGAACCTTTATTACCACTCAATAGATGTAATGCAGCATAATATATTTCTCATTTATCACTGGCAATATATTAACTTTCTTATCTCTAATATAACGCTAAAAAGATGCATATTTATTCAAAAATGGGCGTATATGTCACCTTTCTGCTGCATATTGGATTTCTTGACATCAAATTGTAGCAAAACATTATTTTATGGCTGACGGTGACGATATTTTATTTCACAAGTTTTTATTTTTCCAAGTTTGTGCAAAAATATGGATCAAAAATGGAGTAATTACAAGAAAGGTGGGTCTTATAAACGCAGAAGAAGGGAAAGAACATTGAATTTACCGGACTTTATCAAAGGTTTATTTAATTTGAACCTGAGGAACCCTAAACACCGTAATGGCGGCGAGATGTTGTATATCTTCTGGTTAGCAGCTCCCTTAACTCTAATTAGTTGTATATAGATGTCTTTGCAAATACCTAATTAATAAAAATATTTAAATTTTAATAAATATTATTAATTCGAGGGGGGCATTAAAAATACAGTAATAATATGGTACCCATTTATCAGTAAAATTGCAAGCGCATATGAATTTCACCTAAAACTTAAAATATACGGTCAATTTTTACCGATGGATTTCAAGATGGAGGAAATTATAAAGATACTTACCAATATTATTGGTTTTAATTTAATAAAATCCTGTCAGAGTTCCAAATCACGCACAAGTCCGCACAAAACAAAAAAAGTGTTATTATAGAATCCCAATCAACAATTTGTAATCAAATTATTGTAAATCAGCGTTAGCTGCGACCCTTCTGTTTCCTAATTGTGACACAATTGAATTTTTGTCACTGATTTAACACCAACTAGCTCAGGAGGACACAGATATACAAATGATTTGTTTCCCGGTAGTCCTAAGCGGAGCTTTAATGTATCTAATATATCTCCTAATAGCCATTAAAGTGGGGCCAAATTCGCATGATATAAGCTTGTTTACAATAGATATGCGACTGTTTCTACAGCTGATATACAGCTAATAATAGCTGTATATCGAAAATTTTGCTAGTTGGGTGACCATAGCAGTCAGAACCAAATTTCCACAAATTGATAGGACTTAGTTTTGTGCTATAAAGGAAAATGATCTCGTTTTAGTGTCGGTGGGTAAAACACCATTCACAAAAATTACAAATTTACATTCCAATTTTTGAAAAGGTTTGTTTTATCAACATCAATTGAACCATGAAAGCTGTTACTAATGTAGGTACCTACCAAACTACCTATTGACCAATAAAAGGTAAAAACGATTGGATTTGCGTGCTTGAAAGTCATTTGACACGGATATTGAAATAGTGATTTTTATACAAAAACAGAAGCATATTTGGTAGCTTATAATCTTGAACGGGATAAATCTCCCCTGGTGTCACAGTTTTGAAACCGCCTAAAAGCGCAGACAAAAGGACATGGTTTGTGTAACGACCCCTATCAAAGACAGTGCCTTAATGTGCCGCAGGAAATACTTTTTCGGGATAAATTATATTTTTTTCGTGGCTACTGGTACCACAGTTATTTACATTTTTTTGTGGATTTTCACTCTTGGTCAATGATATTTTATAAATTACAGCTAGTGCATTGGATACACTACGAAATCTTTTTACTTTGCTTACGTGTCCTCTTTTACCGAAGTTCCCTTTGTGTCACGGTAGAAGAGTATTGATTTTTTAATACCCATTATGATTGAAGTGATTGGTAGGTAAAATATTAGGGAAGATAATGGAATTAATACGGGCGCATACATATAATAGTCATGCCTTTATCCTATACGAGTAAAACAGAGCGTCAACTGACAACCTAAAAGGGATAATCACAGTATCAGAATGAAAAGTATACCAATACCTGTCAGCTTGAATTGAATTGACAAAAAAAGAAAAACAGAGACATGTTGGATTTTTTCTTAACTTTTATTACTAGCACCATTTGTAATCTTAATACCTAAGCATTGAGCAAATAAATAAAATATGTATCATCTTATACCTAAATTGACAATAATTTTGAGCACATTTTTCTACTACGCAACAACATTCTGCAACAACTAATTAGTGAAGGAAATGAGATGATTATAGAAACTAAAAATCTAAAATTTTGGGTTAAAGACTGCATAAATAAAATTTAAAATTCAAGGAGCATTACAATGAAAAAATAATATTCTTGAGTCATTTTATAATCCTCCATTTGTAGAACTTGCTTCAACATCAACACTCATCACCATCACCGTCTTTGAAGTGGACTTAAAACATTTTTACCTCATTTATGAAATGAGCTGAAATTTCAGCCATAACTCCGTGTCCACCACCCTTCCGAAGTTATGGTCAGCCATCGAAAGAACTTGAGGAGTCTTTTCAGATGGTTTTATGTGGTATCTGCTGATAATTGTTTTGGTGATGCTCCGTACGATTTGAAGGGCCATTTTCTCACCTGAAATTTACAGAAACAGGTTTAATTTTATTGCTTGTGAATATCATTTTGGTGGATATGGTTTGTGTTTTTAAAGGGCATAATTTATTTAAATGTAATGTAAACATTGCCACTTTTAGAAGACTTTCATCAAATATCGTTTGATGTTTACTTAAGACATTCACATTTATTTTTTTATTACTCTTACTGACTGATTAATGCTTGATATCAATGCCAAAGATGACTTTATGTCGTAGACTTAAAAGTTTTATTTGAATGACTACATTAGGAACCACAAAATTTGATAGTGGGCCTTTCTTTATACATTGATGATTAACTTGACCTCCATAATAGGTATTGTATAGGAGACGGTAACAGTGGCGTTTTTTTCTTGTTAAATTAAGCCGTTATTTTTTCAATGGTATGTTTTTAAATTCTTTTACTCATTCTTAAGAAATGGACATTATTGTTATTTTGAATTCCTTTTTACTGCTTAGAAGAGGATTAGGCTTTATAATTTTTTTTTTAATATAACTTACCAACACATTTTCTTGGCCCCACGCCGAAGGGGAGAAATGCATAGCTGTTCATGCTTGCATCATTCAAAAACCTCTTCGGATTAAACTTTTCAGCTTCTTTGAAATATGTTCCATCTTTATGTATGGCTTCCACAGGGATGTTCACAGTAACTTTCCTGTCAATAAGTACTTTACTCTGTGAGAATTTGTATGTCTTCACACATTTTCTAGTAATAACTGAGACTGGTGGGTGAAGTCTCATGGCTTCTTTAATAATTGCATCCAAAAAGTCGTCTGATGAGTCCCTTGCTTGCTTCTGTATTTCAGAATTCTTTGCCAGTTCAAATAATATTGCTTCTAATAAATTTAGAGTAGGAATGTACCCTTCTGATATGATGGAAGATAAAATTTCATACGTTACATCTCCAGGCTTTTCTCCAATTCTTTTCGAAATGTTTTTATCTTTAAAATCGAAAGTTGATTTCACTTTATTGCAGAATTTTGATTGACTTATTTCATCAATAATTTTCTTAGATGGTTTTGATGAACTCGAAAGCCCAAAGAAAACATAAACAGATGGGAATACATTTCTAATATAGTTGAGGTATTTGTCCAATATGTTCCGGCTCAGAAAAACTTTTCTCAAGTCAGTCACTACAGGTTCATTTGAGTCTTGCAGAAACAGACTCTTGTAAACGTCGTCCAACATCTTAGTCAATAACTGCTGAACGTTAATATTTCCACTTGTTCCCGACAAACTTCCAAGAATACACTCTTCGGGAACGGTCACGTCGTTCAATAAAGATTCCAAACTCTCACGTAGTAGAGTCCACTTTTCACCTTCAGCGTAAAACAAATTGTTTCTTAAACAAATATCTCGAGATTTGTCCAAGTCGAGTCCTCTGCTTTTGAAACTCTCGAATTCAGTACACAACACTTCCTTTATGAGATCCGGGTTTCTCACTACCAAATCTGGAATACGAGATTTTACTGATCCAACGAAATCTGCTTTAGGGTGTTGTTGGTACAACGTGTTGACTTCTTCGGTAGTATTCCTTATTCCGAGCACTCTATGGTAATCACTTCCGAAGAACGGCAGACAAGTTTTGTAAGGAATGTGCCGAATATACCAGTAGGTGAAAAACTTTGTAACGTAGTCGAAAGTTAGGGCGACTATCAACCCGATGAGGACGAGATAATTCATCCACAAACTTTCGAAGAACATTTTCGCGTTCGCTCTTTACGATGATGAGGCGAATACTACATAATGTGCCCGCGCAAGAGTGGGCCAACGTAACGGTATACTTAATACACTTGCATCTCAAGCCGGCGTTTTCGTTTCACCGTAAACTTGACTCCGAGAGAGAGAATTTAATAAGTATGTATACAGAAACAGTACTGTACTGACTGTTCCTCACTTCACTATGCAAAAGAATGCAATAAAAATCAAGCAAGTAGGTATTCTATTGTTGCAAAGTAGGCACTTACTTCACAGCTCTTTTTACAAATTGCATTGAGTAACTGCTAATGTTTTTGTTAACATGCAGCTGCAGTGCTAGAGCCCCGGGATATAAATACTGTAAGTATTGGTACCCATACGGTTTTAGATGAAGTAGTCACTTATACAAAATTCGTTATGCCTTTTTTATTTACTGTAGAAAATTTAAAAGCTGAAAAAATAAAGTAAACAAAAGCTGTAAAGCAATCATGTGAATATTCTTGTTTCAGGAATATTCACATACCTGCGGATTTCAATTCCACGTCCTCTGTGTTTTATTACAAGAACTCCTACAAAGATTGTTTGCACCCCTCACCTTTTCCAAATGTTGCCTTATTGAGGTTCGCGATAGCGACCGCAGATGGCGTTAAAGACTGCAACATTGGGAAGTGGCCATGGTAGCGCGCTGCTTGAGCTGCTAGTAATTGTACTATTCGATAGATGTCTCTACTGACTCCTTCGGAATAAGTTTTGAAGTCTGCATCTTCCGCGGAGGCTTGTGTTTTTAATGTGAATACGCTAGATGTCTCTATAAGTATATATAAAAAAATACTCATTCAGCACAAAGCTTTAGACTAAGGGGTTTCCAAAAGGAGCCAATTAATTTTTTTTTATAGATTTGATAACCAAGAGACAGACAACTCATCAACTTTATTGTTGTTTATATTATTACTTACCGTACGTTCAAATAATTTGATATCTAAGGCTCAAACAACTTGCCAGTCTCAGTCAGAATTGTTTACTCCTTTTCTTTAAATAACATGCAATTTTTTTGTAAAATATTCTTTAATGCTTATTAAAAACCAGTAGCATAAAAAAAACCGAGCCTGATTCACACCATATCAAAGCCAGCTATGAAACAGCTCCAGGCGACAAGCAGCCTGCATTGCAATGCGTGCTACTGCACCCAATGTGATTGCATATCTGCATCTGCAGACCCTGCAGGCTTGTATTTGTAACTGATTAATACGTTGCAGTGAGGCTGTGTGGTTGGAAAATTGTGGACTTGTCATTGGAAATCTTTGAATAGGAATGACACACAATTTCTTTTAAGTAGTATATCTGTATTTAGTTGATGCCTCGAAGAGACTCCGCGGTTTGAACTAAATTGGTATGTTGATGAAAATGATAAACAATACGTGTGTGCATTTTTCTGCCTAGAGCGCTTTGCGTTAAACAGCAGGCTCTCCATTAAAAGTTCGTGACAGTTGATGCAAACATTTTGGTGATGGTAACCATGCCATAAGTAGGGTCAACTTGTCTGTTTTCCGTTATTACAAAAAATATGAAAGCGAAACAAAAATAACCATTGAAATATTTCCAAGCAATTCTTTAGTTATGTACCAAGTAGCATCTCATCTCCGTAGGCGTAGGTAGTAGTCCCATCGCCCCTGAGTCCTGATTAATTTGTCCTACCAGCTACTAGTACCACTGTTTATACTGGCACTGCATCATCAGTGACTATTTCTAGTTCAATGAAACGCTGATTTTATCTTATCTTTCTCAGCTGAATAAAGTTTGAGAAGTTTTATCGGGCATGCAAGTTTATTGGATAAATTTCTGCTAAAATATATTTGATTCAAACCTTCCTATCAAATACTTAAATCTATGGTAAGTCATATTTATTGATTTATCAATGAGGTAGGTAATTATAATAAAAGTGTGTAAAACCAAATTTTGAAGAAAAAGTTATAGGTACATTTTAAGAATCATTGAAGTTCCTTCATTCGAGTAAGGTGCAACAAAGTCAGTTGACCGTAATCAAACCATAAAAGAATTTCAAGAAACATGATCCGAAAACCTCGAAACATAACGATCCTATCAATTTCAAAAATTACACACCACAGCCAATGAACCTAAAAAACTTCCTAGACTTTGTAATTTGACATCACCGTAGGCAGTGATCGCAGTTTTTTTCGTCCCAAAAAATTGTGATGTGGGGAATAAAAAACTCGTTAACGTTATTAGGGATAATAAACGAGAGTATATGATGGTATATGCGCAGCACCATTATGGTGGTCATTAGTTTGATGCGCAGGATTGCCTGGGGTACGACTTGGTGTCGCCATAGGGATGGTTAGACGGGAATGTTAGAATAAATAGAGGTCTATAAAATAATTAGGGGACTGGTTTTGCAGGTAAATATAAGATAGAAGTATTTATTTCAAGAACATTATCGTCACTCTATTTTATAAAGGGATAACTGAGTCAATGGCTTGCAATAAATTGATTTCACCACGTATGTTTTTTTTGGGGCATTTCAGGAGAAAAGACTGCAAGTGTATATTTGCTTTGATGTCAGACAAAACTAAATTTTAACAAGAAAGAACTACTAAGTAGAAACCAGCCAAAAAAAACTAAAGCATCTCATAAAATAAACAAGATATTATAACGAAAATGTTACACCATGTACAAAAGTATTTTTCTGTGTTTAATATACAACTCGAAAATCCTACAAAAAAAGGTTAGTATCATCATCGTCAATTAAAAAAACTGAACAATAACAAACCATCATCACCTTTTAAATGGCCACGTGCTTTGATCATTCAAACATCGATCGCATTGTGGTAGATCCAAGATCAATCTCAAATCAATAATGTCTTCAAAGAGATCACTTTCCCGATCACAGTAAGAGATCGATCAGTGGCCTATTGATCTATAGATCTTTTGTGGGAATTGATCTCGATTTTCATTATGTCGCGGTTCATGCTGACTGAAAGTTTTTTTAGAGGAGTCAATATGTATTTGATTGGCTCCTTTATGCATTATGATTAGGTTGTAAAAAAGTTAATTCGAGGTAGCTTCATGAAATGTCAAAATTATTGTTCCAATTTATTTGACTGAAATACAAGAAAATGGCTGAATTGAAGATCTTCATAATTGTGATGCTAATAATAGTAATGACACTAATGACTAACAGTAACAGACTGATTTCCTGTTTACGAATGCTCGACTACTATAATTTTTATGAATTAAAAAAAGTGTAATCAAATTTTTCTCACACTATGCAAATAATCTACCATAATTAATTAGGCCGTATATTCAATCCAGTAATGATTAATACCGAATAAACATTGATCCAGTTCATGTACCTGAGTGTCGTCCGTCGATTCGAGTTCAATGATAGCAAAGTGATTGACATGAGTTATAATTTCTTCATCAGCTATTGATGCGCGAGCGCAGCCAGCTCATGTGGTTGCCTTCGCCTTTTGACTGAGTCTATATTAGTATATACTTATTCTGGAAATGAGTATATAGGTACTTAGATGAGCAGAAGTGTATGTAAACTTTTATACTGCTAAAACAATTGTATTGTAACCTAAGGAAAAATCGTATACGCTGTTTCTAAAGATATAAAAAAATCAGTATGATAATATTTATCAGTAAATAAAAATTGAACTATTCAAATCGTACTCCAATATTTCACCTGAAGTCCAGAAAACTCCCCTAAAATACACAAAGGAAAAAAACATTAAAACACTTAAATCGCGAAGTAAACAAGGCAGAACTAACTCAGTGACTCATGTCCCCAATTCACGTAAATCAATTAGGACCCTTGCAGACAAACGGAAAAACAAAACGTACCATTAGTCTGACCTTGCGGCCAGGAACCGTTATGGCGAACCCTTCTTTTTTCAAAAAAGGAACGCTTCGGAGGGCGCAGCTATTCCTCTGATCTTGGGAACCGCGGAGGGAGTGGAGTGATATACGTTTTAAAGGACCCTGTACAATGCTTTTAGATTTAAATTATAATTAAATTTAAATTTTATTAGAGTTAGTCAAGTTTTAGAAAAACTATAATTTAAATATTACTCCAAAGTACAAAACAAAATTTTATAAATCCTTTAAGCACCGTATACGAGTTACTTTTGACGGCGAGGAAGTACATTTTCAAATAAGTTAAGATATTAGGAAACGGTAGAACTACGAATAATAAGTGAAAACGAAAGACTCGGTAACTATTTCCTTTAGGTTAAAAAAAAACTCATATCGATCAAACCTCTTTCGAATATCTGAATCTGCTTTTTACACAGAGTGACTGCCGCCATCTGACCTCTGCAACCCAGAAAGGAAACCAGACCCAATCCTAGATTAGGTTACACACAACCTTTGAATTTCTTCGTAGGTATGTGCAGGTTTCTTCATGATGTTTTCCTTTGACCTATTATTATGACAAAAATATTGCTATAAAAAAAAATTATTGTCGTATGAACAATCCCTGTTACACTCCAGTCGGGACGCTATGGAGAAGACAGTTTTGACTATAAATAAGTGTGGTATTGTATTCAATGTATGCCGCTACTGGGCACCGGCGGCGGCTAAACACAAAAGAATTTGGAATCTTTATGCCGTTGACTAGTTGCGAACCTTGAGCGCTTGTTGTTTCTGTTAGAAATAATGCTTTTTGGGTTTCTTGTGTTAAATTGAAGAAAAATATATTTTTTTGTATTTTATTTATGTAATCCGTTTTTGTTTTTATCATTTGCATTTTTTTCTTCAATTTTGACCTTCCCATAGGGAGTCTGATGCCAAATATCGTTTGGAAAAGCCAAATTTCCAAATCTTTTGAATTACTTCATCATCGATTCTAAAGTTCATAGGTAACTAATAATAAAAATAAAAATCTGAATGACAAAATCGTAAATAATTAAAAATAGTTTTTATTTTTTTATTTATGTGGACAGACAGACACACAGACTTTTCTTCATACATATAAACCAAAGCCATAACGTAAGGCCAGTTGGTCTGCCGTCCAAAGATTTCTATTGACTTTTTTGCCGACCAGACCAACCTACAGTTACCTCCCTGACATTTTCAACTTTTTGTGGATTTTGGTGAACTGACCAGTTCGACATTATTCTGATGCTTAGAGGCAACGACCGAGATCGATGAGATTGGTAACTGTAAAAAGATCTTATTATTTTTAAGCGGTTAACTCTCTGTTTGGTAGTGGACTGGGTTCTCGATTCTAAGGACAGGAGTTCGATTTCCACAGGAGACATCATGTTTACATTATTGATGCTAGTTGCCGACTTTTACGACTAACTCAAAGAAAATCCATAACATAGACCATTTCACAGATACCTATAATATTATTAGTTGAAAAATTGGAGCTCTCTTTGTTTGTGCAACAAAACCTGAAAAACAGTATTTAACGTACTAATTTGTATTTCACGATAAGTAATAGACATAGTAAAAAGGTAGACACATTTCAAACTAGGCTGTTATATAGTTAAAAGTCATCACTTTTTACAATGCCACCTTAATAATTATTAAATTCAATGATAATCAAATTGAAAATAACCATTAATAAAATTAAATATAACTCGAAGAGTATTTGAAACTACACAGCCCGTTAAATACGAAGAGCATCGAAGCTAACCAGCTGCATAAACCAAACAGCACTAATTCCCTAACAAAATTAACTCATCCCCAATAAACGTATAATTCTACGAGCCATTGCAATAAATCGAACGTCTAAAGACACATGAATAGCCCTGGGAGTACCAGGACTTAATAAATTAATAGATCGTGGTACAATTATTATTGTAATGACTGGCTCCTGGTTGCGGGAACATCGCACCGCCTTGCGTATCGTAATTGAATCTGGCGCCTGCGTAGTGATGGGCACCTGGTAGAGGCATTTTTTGAAATTAGAAATGGCTTTGACTCTAGACACAAGGTCAGGTATGACAGTGATAGAGTCGACGATGCAGCGAGGTCACCCAGAAGATATCCCGCCAAACCAGTTGTACCATTGGACAGTACCATTGGATGGTACTAACTGGGTAATCACACGCACCGACGGAACACAGCAAGCTGCTTGGCGTCAGACTCCGTCAAGACCCAGGTGGTCTCTTGCGGAACCTGCCACCGCTTTGTTGTATTTGATTGCAGTTTGAATAAAACAGCTGAGCTGGTTGTCCTTGGCCATCTGAATTTGCACTACATAATATCCATAGTACAAACAAATTGTTCTTTAGAAAATTTTCTTTCATCACTGGAAGATCTGATCCCATCACTAGCTCTAGTAAAGTGCATGACAGTAGAAGCTATCATATCGTCCTCGCCAGGTTTTATGGTTTTTCGATCCAAATCTAAAATTGCTTTTTACTGACCTTGCAAGATTGCTTTTACGAGTTATTTTTGAAAATAAAACCATCTAACACGGGCTACTGATAATACTATGGATAGGGCCATGGGCCATATAATACAGTCGTGTGCAATAGTTTTAGTTAAAGTATGGTCAGTTTATTCTTGATTTTATAGATCCGACTGGAAATTGTATTTTTGTTGATAATGCAATGGTAGGCATAGTAACTACTATAAAACTTTATATGATGATATGTTGTAACATTGACATAGTTATCTCCAAGAACTTGCTTGCTTAAGTTGATGACAGTTCAAATATTTTTAATTTAAGCTACATCACAATAGGAAAAATGAAATGGCTATAATTCTATTGATTGAAGATATGCATCAGAAACAACATCTCATTTCTTGTCTTTGAGCGACTATTATTTCGATAACTGTGATTTATTGAACTTGAATGCTTGCGTTGAAGATTTTTGAACAAAAGAAGTTTTATATGCTTTAGACTTTTTGTTACTATTCAGTTTAGTTTCATAAAATGCAACATCACTTTAATCTTCAATATTTATTATTTTTACTCACCGTTAAACTTGCAATGGCTTCTTGATGGTTCCTAAAACAGTTTCAGTCAATTTGTAATTGTAATGAATGATGTGCTTATGCAAATACGGGCAGACGTAGACGAAAAATCTCCGAGAAACCATCTGACATCAATGTTACACACTATCAATCAATCTTGGGAGTTCATTAAGCTGGACCTACTTTTAGCTCCCATTCCACCACCTACCTCAGTAATTACATCTAGTTTGTGCAGCAATAAAAATAGAGGATCATTTACAACAAAAATCCATCCGGTCGATAGGTATGTTACGAGAAAGTGTAATATCAGGCGTTTTGAAAAACTCTTTGTTCTGCAAATTTATGATGTTACTTTTGTAGACTAAGACTGGGGTATTTCGGAAAATATTATAATAGGCCTTTGCCCAGCAGTAGAATTACGTAGGCTAGATAAGAGACGATGAGATAAGAATATTATATTATTGAATGTGTCTTTTTCATAGTTTTTGGCATCGTTTTTTTGTTCGTGCATCTTATCCTTTTTCAAAAACGAAACCAAAACTATATATTATAAAATGTACGTATTAGTCTGTACAAATATTTTGTCTTACTAACACATTATTAGAATTTTGACAATATTGGCTAAACATGGGTCAAAAATGATAAAAATTACGATCATCATGACAGTCATGATAAACCTTTGAAAGTGATGAGGAAAATTTTCTAATACCTGACAATACAACAACATCAGAAACCCGACTCCGAACTTCACCCGCAGCAGATCCATCAGCTAGATTTATTATTAAATCGGTGGCGATCTAATGAAATCGATACTGACGTAATGTGGAGCAAATAACTATAGAGGAGCGTGGACCAGAAATTACTATAATCGAACTACGGACGGGCTACCGGCTGATGCTATAGCTAGCTATCGAAATTCCAGAGTTGTTAACGTTGGATCAGAATAATGCTACCGGATAAGGGCACACGCAAGATAATAGGCATGTTGGCTGGATGCCTGAAAAAATTTAAAACGTTTATACCATAAAACTGATGGCTAAAATACTGTGGATCTCATACATCATTTAAAAAAAAATGCACATTTCAATTTAATAATCAAGTTCAAAAAGTTGTTGATTTGAGTAGTCAACATTCACTTTCGTGTGACGTCATAGCCCAGTATTTTAATACAAAAAAATCGTTTTTGACATTTCATAAAAAGTTGCTGATTTGACTAGTAGTCAAATAGCGTATTCTGTCGATTCGTGGAGATCTTAATCAATATTGTTGCCGTCCCTTTCTGTTCTCTCAGGATAGACAATGAAAGGTGACCATTTTAGTCAAGATTAAGTGACTTTGTGTACAAACGAATTGCCCCAATTATAAACGATTATCGTAAAAGAGAAAATCGCGGTCACTGTTATTTTTAAGAATAAAATTATGTATTCAAAAGTATAAAAACCACTCATTAATAAATTTTGAATATTTTTTCAGTTTTTTGTAATATTTTTATGTGATTTTTTATTGCATCAACGAGAAACATTATAAAGATTTGTGTAGAGTCTACAAAAGGAAATAGTTTGGGCACTAACGCTTTGGCTATTGATAAGTCGATAGGAAAGTAACACATAGTTTGTTGTTTAATAGAAAGCTGCTCAAAGATACAAACAGATTGAACAATACCTTTCTAAATTCGTACCTACATTCACCCAACGCACAAAACCCATTAAGGAAGACAAAAGCAAAAACTCAACCACGTTAAGAAATCAATACACGATGATATCAAAACAAAACCGTTCGCTCGCTAAGAGCTAACATATTGCGTTCGCCTTAAAGTGATCTGTAAATTAGACAGTAAGACAGGAAATGGCTTCTTAACCCGTCAGTGTGGTAGTGATTAGCGATCACTGTGATCACTGGCCGCTATCACCTGTGATCGGTTGATCACTTGCGGTTGAGTGCCGGTAAAAAGTTATTCAGAGATTACGCGGCGTAGAAGGGCTTAGGTAGAGATCTTTCTGTATTTAGAGCAAGACTATGGTGTTCTTAATGGAGTCGATAAATGGACGGATGAACCCTAATGGTAGAGTTTTAAACCACAGAATGTGCAAAAATTTAACAAACATGCGTTGATTTGTTACTTCCCTTCTAAAATGGTTTACGTTATATTCCACAATAAAAGTTTAGGTACATACTGGTCGAAGGCCAATTAGCAATCAAATCATCAATAGCTTCTAAAATTCAATATTCAATCGCTTAAGATTTTTTTCTGAGAGGTGACAAAAAATCTTTAAATCATTATGTGCTTCTACTTCCAGTCTGACCTCATCTAATCTTTGAAAAACCAGTAAGCGCAGTTACCGTGTGTTTAAGTAAGGCACGATAATTGAAGATATGCCCGTATCATACATACCAGTCCACTTCCACTGACTGACGTGTGATTACTTTGTGTTCAACTAGACGAGATTACAGATGGTAATGCCAGGAAAACTGCGGTAGAAAAGAAAACGGTAAACAATCTGATTCATCATAAAATTAATTTTGATATTCGTAATAATGATGATCTCGTTTGTAATAGTGGAAACTCAATTACTGAAGAAATCTAAATTAAAAATAACAAAATTTTGTTAAAATTATCGTGCACAAACTTCTGTTTGTTCACCGAATTTAAATTTTCTACGAGATTTTTGGAATATTTGTTGTTTGTATGAACATTGATCGCTGATTCTAAGGCCGCGTTATAAATGAATTACTTTGTATCTTTTTCATCATTACTATCAATCTATTTTTCTCCGACAGTGAGCTTTACATCCGTTTGTGTAACAATATGAGATGTGTACTCAGCAACGTTTGTTAGATGATTTGTACTTTCATTATTGCGTACTACTGCCTTTTTTTAGTGCGTGAAAGATTGGATGTTGATCTTTTTTGAATAGTTTTAAAATGAGATTTGGTACATGAGGGATTCTAAATATTTTTTCTAAAGTCATTCAAATAAAATAAATCATCAATTATTCATCTATATTAAACACCTAGGTGACATTAGTAGTTTACATGACCATTTTTTCTTATTTCAGGTGTAGATAAATTCCTTGATGTTTCATTTCTCCCAACTACTTTTTAAATTAGCTTGGCACTGGCAATAAACAATTTGAAAGAGGGAGGTGTTTACAAAAAGCACAAATCACAATGTGTCGAATGAAATTAACAATATCGAATGTATTTGTTGGAGTAATCAACAGAACAACGGATGTTTTTTTTTCATGAATCTTTGTACTGGTACGTAATGCACCAGTTGGGTAGCCAAATTTCTA
>JARACY010000877.1:0-72660 GCA_029255725.1 Scrobipalpa atriplicella
AAATGATGAGCTGATTACTGGCGCCCCTGCCGGTGATTGGCTAATTTTTATTTGCCAATTTGTACAACTGCCTATTTTTATCTTTTTCCGTGGCACTGTTGACAAACAGTAAAACAACAAATAAAAATGTTAAATTGGTAACGTTATCGAAGGTTCAATGTCTACTTATTTATTTATTTACTTACTCATATAAACAAACAACTGTATTTTGTCTGTATTGTCGTTGTTTAAATCACCTCTGTCTGCCTAAAGTCAGAAGTGCAAACACATCGAGATTGTATTAAATTAAAAATAAAACACAACAACAAAGATATTGTTAAGGATTTTGTACCTTTCTTTTAATGGATACCTTTTCATATTGAATATAACCACAGAACAACGTCACAGACATAGATTACTTATGAGGTGGCAGTCACAGATGCTTCAATTTAATCAAAATAAAATAACTAGGTTTCAGATTTTAGCGAAAGTATAAAAGTAGAGCGGATAAAATATAAAGATTATCCACAGATTAGCCTTGGCATTGGTTTGCTAATAGATTAGTATTTTAAACAAGGGGAATATACCTACGCTATCTTATTCGATAGATAAGATAGCACCAATACTTTAAAGAATTAAGCATTGAAACCGCTAATCTTGCTTCCTTGCTAGACTGGAAGCGATAGAAAAACAATAGAATGAGCCAGCTGCGTCTCCTACCTATACTTTAAAAACCAGCGAAGGGCTTCGAGGGTTTCAGTGTATTGTAATTTAGACGAAAGTCTGAACCTATCACTATTCAGTTCTGAAATGACCCTCAAATCTTGTTAGACTTAGACGGGGCCAAAGCGCCTTCCTACTGCGTGTTTTACGCACTGCCTATCCCATAAACCTTAGGGGCGTGAATTTATGCAATTAACACTAACAGGACTGACCACATAGACATCAAAGTTTGCCAAAAAATGTGTTGATATTGATTATCAACGTACCTATTGCCTTGAGATGATTTAGCTTGTCAATTCTTACTTATAAAGATGATTATAGAGATGGTAGAGTCCTTACTTACTATTGTGTTTATAGTTTATTTTTTTGATAAAAAGTACTACCAAAATAAAGCAAAATCTCTTTCAAAATAGCTCATATACCCTTATGTTCTTTTTTTTTTGTGTTTGGCAATCGTCAACCCAGATTTTAATGTTGTTTCTTTAGGAAGGAAAGAAGGAAGAATCGAGCAAAAAATATATCTATCTTGGATATCTGATTTGGTTGTTCTTTGTGCATGTTTTATAGTTTTTTAGTCGTACAAGGGATCTTTTCGAGAAGTAAGCTACAGGTTTTTCACGTCCATCAGTTTGCATCTGTTTCAAAACAGCTCCGACACCCTCTATAGAGCCTCTATAGAGACTGTCGGAGCCCAAAAAGGGCTCCTGTCAATGTCACCCAAGCGCCAAAAGATCCTTGTACAACTACAGTAACAGTCGCCTTCCCTTATAATATGGGAGCACTTTAAAAAAAAAGTCTTAATTAAGACCCAAATGCCCATTGTGTTTTTTTTTAATAACTGCGCAAAACATACGCGGAAACATCTCCAAGCTAGTCTCGGTGGCCCAGGCGAACGTGCCTTGATTTAAATGTCCATGCTTCATCATGGTCATATGCTTGATAGCGGTAGTTACTGACGATATACCACGGTTGAATGGAGAACGCACTGCACCACTGCATTGGGCAGTCTACCATGGAATACACATTGATACAGACAGGCCGCATGTATGTCTGTCAGTATGTTGGTTGGCTTTTCTTGGAAGTTCTGCTGCAGGAAAACATGATCGAGTAACAAACTAACTAAAACAAGATCGAGCGAGGCCTATCTAGAAAAAAAAAATTTTGGTCCACTCATTATTTATGATAGTTTTGCGATGATCAGTATTTTTATTTGCATTTTTTTTATCTCTACAAAGGGACCGAGCCAGAGGAACTTGTGTTGAAAAAATACTAAATGAATTGAAATCGCGGAATAAATATTAGTGAAGAGTTTTACCTTGCAATTAGCTCGGTTAATGGTAGATCGACGCGTCAAGCCATAATTACACACCAAGAAGTTGACTAATGCAATAACTACCGATTCATTATCGCTATTTAACGGAAAAGGTCGTTTATGGCCATTGACGTAAAATTATGGCATTCCAGTTGACTTTAGGTGTTGATATCATACTTCCTTAGTGAAAAGGTGACCGCTGAATTCTCCGACCTTAGTAGGACCTTACATCCATATTATACGTCGTTAAATGCCTGATTTTCTCCGGAATCTGATCTTTTTGCAACTCTTTCCTACTGCACTTCAATGACCTCTTTCATTCTGGTGTCTCTGGCTTGATTGCGCCGACGATCGATAGTTTTTGATTTAGGAGATACAGTTGTCCAGTCGCAAAAAAAATATGGAGTAAATTATCTATCTTCCATGCTGGACTGGGAGTGATAGAAACACATAGAATGTGCCAGCTGCATCTCCTCCCGGACATGCTGTAAAAATCAGCTAAGGGATATAAGGGTTTCAGTATTGTAATTTAGCGTGACAACTTGTTACTATAGAAATATACAGATCCATCTGGAATAACCCTCAAAATTTGTCAGACGTTGCCGGAACGACCTTTGTTTAGGTCCTTTACGCTCTGTTCTGCCTACCCCATTAGGGATAAAGGCGTGATTATATGTATGTATGTAAACTTGCATACAAGATTTATTCATTCGTACACAATCTTATTTATTAATACAAAAACATGTGCCGGAATGTCATTGTTAATTGATTTCCAAGCATAAATTACTGCTTTGCATGTTTAATTATGCATCAGATTTTTTATTGGCCCTTAGAATGGCATTTAGGAAATATTGTGTTATGAATATTATAAAAGGTATTGTGCAAGACTTAAGCCAAACCTCTTTGGGATCTAATATACGTTTTTAGAGAAAAAGATAAATAAATCGCGAGAGACCTATAATGTAATATTGTGAAGGCTTTTGACAAGCTTTATAGACCTTATCATTATGATATCTCGTAACAATCTAACTAATTTTGTACCTAACATAATCGAAATGCCATTCTAAGGGCCAATAAAAATCTGATGCATAATTAAACATGCAAAGCAGTAATTTATGCTTGGAAATCAATTAACAATGACATTCCGGCACATTGTTTTTGTATTAATAAAATAAGATTGTGTACGAATGAATAAATCTGTATGCAAGTTTACATACATACATATAATCACGCCTTTATCCCTAATGGGGTAGGCAGAAACAGAGCGTAAAGGACCTAAACAAAGGTCGTTTCCGGCACGTCTGACAAATTTTGAGGGTTATTCCAGATGGATCTGTATATTTCTATAGTAACAAGTTGTCACGCCTAAATTACAATACTGAAACCCTTATATCCCTTAGCTGATTTTTACAGCATGTCCGGGAGGAGATGCAGCTGGCACATTCTATGTGTTTCTATCACTCCCAGTCCAGCATGGAAGATAGATAATTTACTCCATTATTTTTTTTGCGACTGGACAACTGTATCTCTAAATCAAAACTATCGATCGTCGGCGCAATCAGCCAGAGACACCAGAATGAAAGAGGTCATTGAAGTGCAGTAGGAAAAGAGTTGCAAAAAGAACAGATTCCGGAGAAAATCAGGCATTTAACGACGTATAATATGGATGTAAGGTCCTACTAAGGTCGGAGAATTCAGCGGTCACCTTTCACTAAGGAAGTATGATATCAACACCTAAAGTCAACTGGAATGCCATAATTTTTACGTCAATGGCCATAAACGACCTTTTCCGTTAAATAGCGATAATGATCGGTAGTTATTGCATTAAGTCAACTTCTTGGTGTGTAATTATGGCTTGACGCGTCGATCTACCATTAACCGAGCTAATTGCAAGTAAAACTCTTCACTAAATTTATTCCGCGATTTCAATTCATTTAGTATTTTTCAACACAAGTTCCTCTGGCTCGGTCCCTTTGTAGAGATAAAAAAAATGCAAATAAAAATACTGATCATCGCAAAACTATCATAAATAATGAGTGGACAAAATTTTTTTTTCTAGATAGGCTCGCTCGATCTTGTTTTAGTTAGTTTAGTTACTCGATCATGTTTTCCTGCAGCAGAACTTCCAAGAAAAGCCAACCAACATACTGACAGACATACATGCGCCTGTCTGTATCAATGTGTATTCCATGGTAGACTGCCAATGCAGTGGTGCAGTGCGTTCTCCATTCAACCGTGGTATATCGTCAGTAACTACCGCTATCAAGCAATGACCATGATGAAGCATGGACATTAAATCAAGGCACGTTCGCCTGGCCACCGAGACTAGCTTGGAGATGTTTCCGCGTATGTTTTGCGCAGTTATTAAAAAAAAACACAATGGCATTTGGTCTTAATTAAGACTTTTTTTTTAAAGTGCTCCCATATTATAAGGGAAGGCGACTGTTACTGTAGTTGTACAAGGATCTTTTGGCGCTTGGGTGACATTGACAGGAGCCCTTTTTGGGCTCCGACAGTCTCTATAGAGGCTCTATAGAGGGTGTCGGAGCTGTTTTGAAACAGATGCAAACTGATGGACGTGAAAAACCTGTAGCTTACTTCTCGAAAAGATCCTTGTACGACTAAAAAACTATAAAACATGCACAAAGAACAACCAAATCAGATATCCAAGATAGATATATTTTTTGCTCGATTCTTCTTCTTCTCCTTCCTAAAGAAACAACATTAAAATCTGGGTTGACGATTGCCAAACACAAAAAAAAAAGAACATAAGGGTATATGAGCTATTTTGAAAGAGATTTTGATTTATTTTGTAGTACTTTTATCAAAAAAATAAACTATAAACACAATAGTAAGTAAGGACTCTACCATCTCTATAATCATCTTTATAAGTAAGAATTGACAAGCTAAATCATCTCAAGGCAATAGGTACGTTGATAATCAATATCAACACATTTTTGGCAAACTTGATGGTCTATGTGGTCAGTCTTTTAGTGTTAATTGCATAAATTCACGCCCCTAAGGTTTATGGGATAGGCAGTGCGTAAAACACGCAGTAGGAGGCGCTTTGGCCCCGTCTAAGTCTAACAAGATTTGAGGGTCATTTCAGAACTGAATAGTGATAGGTTTCAGACTTTCGTCTAAATTACAATACACTGAAACCCTCGAATCCCTTCGCTGGTTTTTACAGTATAGGTAGGAGACGCAGCTGGCTCATTCTATGTTTTTCTATCGCTTCCAGTCTAGCAAGGAAGCAAGATTAGCGTTTCAATGCTTAATTCTTTAAAGTATTGGTGCTATCTTATCTATCGAATAAGATAGCGTAGGTATATTCCCCTTGTTAAAATACTAATCTATTAGCAAACCAATGCCAAGGCTAATCTGTGGATAAATCTTTATATTTTATCCGCTCTTACTTTTATACTTTCGCTAAAATCTGAAACCTAGTTATTTTATTTTTGATTAAATTGAAGCATCTGTGACTGCCACCTCATAAGTAATCTATGTCTGTGACGTTGTTCTGTGGTTATATTCAATATGAAAAGGTATCCATTAAAAGAAAGGTACAAAATCCTTAACAATATCTTTGTTGTTGTGTTTTATTTTTAATTTAAATACATCTCGATGTGTTTGCACTTCTGACTTTAGGCAGACAGAGGTGATTTAAACAACGACAATACAGACAAAATACAGTTGTTTGTTTATATGAGTAAGTAAATAAATAAATAAGTAGACATTGAACCTTCGATAACGTTACCAATTTAACTTTTTTATTTGTTGTTTTACTGTTTGTCAACAGTGCCACGGAAAAAGATAAAAATAGGCAGTTGTACAAATTGGCAAATAAAATTAGCCAATCACCGGCAGGGGCGCCAGTAATCAGCTCATCATTTGGCATAGAAAGTGGCCATGAGACGTCACAGAATGACGCGTCGCCCACTTCCGGACTATCCGGACCGGAGTCCATAGTCCGCGGCCAAATAATTTATTTCACATACCTATCAGCTACATAACGTTTTGATCTAATAATAATAAGGGACAACTAATAGGGGTTGCTCATTCAAAGAAACTGAGCAGCTATCATAAAGAAATCCATTCAGGAAATGATATTATTCTTTTAAAATATATTATTTAGTTACCTTTCCTTACCCGTGTGGCGCCGGGTTAGAATACCATCACCCCATAACTTCCTGTGGGTGTCGTAAGAGGCGACTAAGGGATAAATCCAGGGAATGGGCAGCAGCGTTGCATGAGAATAGAAACCTTCTACTGCGCTTACCAACCCGCCTGCCAAGTGGTGAGTATGGCATATAACCCCGATTTTGGGGAGGCCCATGTCCAGCAGTGGACTGTTGTTGCTGATGATGATGACCTTTAAATAATAAGCCTCAGTGGGCCGCTGATAAGGATTTTGGACCTTTAGTTTCTGTAGTGAATACTAAGTAAATAGTAAAATATCGTAAACGTTTTGTAACTGTAAGGCCGAAGGATTTCCTGCTAGGTTTCCTATTGCTCGCCATTACCAACATCCGGCAACACTTCTATTTGGATGTTACGAACAATTTACGGACGGATTTACATTTATTCTTCTTTCGTTAGGGTTGAGGGGTCGACGAACTACATGATCATGATAAACCCATCTGTCAAAGAGATTTTTATGATTTATATTATACATGGTCTTAACACCTGCTGACAGAGATAGGGGGTAACTTGACATGTAGCAAAACATAGAACTTTTAGGTGTATAAACAAACACCAAAAAATTGCAAATGATTTTGACTGACTAGTAAAAATTGCTGGTAGGTGAACAGGTTCATTATTGAGAAATCTACCACAAAATAACACATTTTTAAATAGCTTTGTTAGAGTTTATTTAAGTCGATTAGTCAAGTTGGATGGACTCTCCAAATAATAATCCATGCGGCCTAATACCAGAAGAATGTTTGTTTATCAATTATGTTACCTTATGCTCATGTTTACCTACTAATTAGTTTGAAGTGTTTTTTTTTCCGGAAACAATATTCTGTATTATACTTATCAGACGCAAAATTAGTTTGCCTCGGCGCCTCGGCTATTTTTCATCACTTCAGAACACGTTAGTAATATACCTATATCTATCTGAAATAAACCCTCAAAACTTGTCAGTCGTGAAGGAATACAGAATGGATGAAGGTGCTGACTACTGGGAGCTAGAGCGCCAGCGACTTCTTCTAATCTGTGTGGCGGAACGACCCTTGTTTAGGTCGTTGACGCTTTGCCTACCCCATTAGAGATTACTGCGTGATGGTATGTATGATTTCTCTGTGTTAATAGAGAAGGTAACGAAAAAACAGTTTTATCTATCCTTAGAGCAACGCGGCCTTCCGTTCCGTGCTCTAAGTATCTATACAACGTGTAACATAAAGGGTATATGCATCGTGAAATGTTTGAATCTACTCATGAAACTGAACAAATTTACCTAAGAAACATAGGTCGAAACACGAAAAAAAAACTTTTGCCTTCCTATACTAAATGCGCTATCAGCTGATGCATTTTGTATAGAAGGTAAAATTAGATTTTTTTTCGTTTTTGACCTATGTTCCTTAGGGAAAGTTGTTCAGTTTCATGGGTAGATTCACACATTTCACGATGCATATACCTTTTATGTTACACGTTGTATATCTACGCGGGAGGGAGGTGCAAAATTATTGGCAAGTGACGGGCTACCAGGCTGGTTCGGGTAAACAAAAAAAAATGCGGAACAGGTGTGGTGCGGGTGCGGCGCGACGCGAACTATCAAGCATCGCGAATCAATTTATGCAGGCGAGTTGAATCCGCCTTACAATCAATCAAGGGTTCAATATAGTGCTCTTGACTTTTCATTGTGCACTAGGTAGTAGACTAGTATTTGGCGTCGTGGTTTCGCCCGCGGTTTTGTGGAAAAGAGCGCTAGAATGTAGAGTATGAGTTATTTCAGGACAATTAGTCAATTTGTATACAAAATTTAATTTAAATATGTACAGCCATTTTCGAGTAAAAGATTAATAATAAATAAAAAACATTCTTTCATCCTCATATTCACACTCATTCATACATCCTTACAAATGTTTATACTTTATATTAGTGGTATAATAATATTAATTGGCGGCGCCGCTGTAGTTAGTAGTAGGTGAGTATGGCGGCCATTACTACTGCAGTGCAGTGGGTTATTTGAATAATAAAGTAGCTTTAAATTTTGATGATATCATAATACAAATAAACTTGAATCCACTATCTTATTATACCTAAGAATAATTGTTTAAAAATATAATCAAGTATTATATTTGGTTGTATTTTGTTATTATTTGTTATTTTTACCCGACTTTAAATTCAAAAACGGAGGATAGGAGGTTCTCAATTTGGCTCTCTTTTTAATGTATTATTGTATCTCTATGAACTCATTTGAAAAATTATTTTTGTTTTTATTTGTTAGTCTGTATCGTTAATCTATACCAATATTATAAAAAATAAAAAACAACTTACCGTTTTGTAAATCTCAAAGCTTGTGAACTGTGTAGCGGCGTAGGGAAATATCCTGACCATCTGTGCTCCGTTGCCCTTGTAGAGTGCGATGAGGGACTCCTTCTTGACTATAGCGGTGAGTCCTCCTAGGACTCCATGGTGTTTGTAATGTGACGACTGGGCCTGCAGCAGGATCTTGATGCGGTCTAACGGAGCTACTGTTGTTTTCGCACACATGCCCGCCACACCTAAGAAAGTGCATATTTTTATAGGTTGTCACCGGCAGTTGGTGTGCAGAAGCCAAGGCTTTTGTCAGGGAGTTAGGACGAAGGATGAGGAACAAAGGTGGTGATGCCCGCACCAAGTCGTACCTGGTGCAACAAATCTTGCTGGCAATACAGCGAGGTAACGCTGCTAGCGTGATGGGCACTTTCCCACCAGGTGCGACTTGAGGCAGTCTTTTGGACTAATATACATTATGTTATGTATTGTTTAATTTTGTCATTTTTTTTTATATAGTAATAAATTAAAGTTCAATTCAATAATTTTATTTAGACAGCTGAGCAGCTAACTTCATAATTAAGATTTTTTTAATTCATGCACTGAAACTATCAGTCAGGCTTTTTATTTAGGTACAATAAATATAATTATTATTGTTTAAATACAGAACTTGTAAATAAAGTTTTAATAGTAAGTTTAATAAACAAACAATATGAGCTGGTAGGTTTGTAATTAGTACAATAAAATAAATTCACTGAATAATAGTTTTTCCTTATGTTGGTCATTACAGATGATTCAATAAAACTCTACAGTGAAAAACATATGACAAATAGAGTTTACCAAAATAATAGTTAAAAGAAATTTGCACTCACCTCCTGCCAGCAGGCTCTTGAGTATAAAATCAAGGTCATTCTTCTGTTCCATTGACAAAGCCATTTCACTGAGGTCCTTAGCTTAAACGAATAAAACTTTCTACGATAATACACCTGTCTTCCCAAACATTTGCCGCACTGTTACAAATTATTAGCACAGTTCATGGTACACTTTTGGAGCTTAATTTATTCACTATAGGAGGAGCTGCCACCGCACAACATTTCTTGGGTATTTGGAACGCGACATTACCGCTACTTTCACCTTTGAAGACACGAATACTCTTGCTTCCTAAGGCGGCGGGCGGGCGAGGCGGGCGAGCATTCGTCCCCACGCCGCGACACTCAATGAACAAACACTCATTGACGTTACACTTTCAATTCTTCAAATTCCTGAGATTCCTTTGGCTAATTATGTCACTGATTGCCTTTAAATTGAATGGGGGTTCATGTATGTGGGTTTGTATGTATCCAGTTAAAGTTCCGGCCTGTAACATCAGGAAAAACCCGAAAAACCAGCTGAAACCTGGAAAAAATCTCGTATTTACAACATGAAAACAGTGAAGTGAATTTTCATATCGATTCGATAGTTTGTCGAAGTCGATTACTATATGTCATGTCATGTCACATAGACACCCAATACTATACTCAATAATTATGTAAGACATAAGAGTATAGTTTGAGTTTGATTAATTTATTATTTGTACCCTAGATTTGTTTTAGTTAAATCCACAGAATGAGTATGGGTTATAATCTCAGTTATAATTATGTACAACAAAAATCGATTATGAAAGATCGATAGTACAAATTCTTTCATTTCGATTTGGGGTACATCTCTCTCGTGTCTTCTGTCAATTTTGACATTTGATCATGCTGCCACCTATCAAGCAGTAGTGGTACTACGACATCTTTTTGTTCCAGCTGTACCTCGTTAGATGGCACTATATTGCGTAGTGTGGCGGGAAAATAGAAACTTTGCTTTGATTATAATAAATAGAAAAACAAGTTGTAAATATAAGGGATTAGAAATACAATGAATTTGTAAAGCAATCAACGGCAATATAATCTCATTATAACTACGCCTCACTTTCTGACGAAATTAATAAAAAGCGGTTGCAATAAGTTTTCCTCCTGATTTCATCGATTACGTTTCCTTTGAAGGTCACCTTGGGGAAGCGCGAAAGCTCGATCGGGGGCGAGGCGAGGCGAGAGCTTTGCTTGCCATAACCCGGCTTTCTGAGCCGGCACATGACAGGCCGCACGTTTATACGACGTTTAAGTCTTAAAAACAGTTATCAAAGTAAAATCCGTCCACCTAGGACCTATTTCATCATGATGCGAGTGGATTGCGTGGATCGTCAAGTTAGAAACAGTTACAGATGAGACGCATTCGTTACCGCGCGCGTACTTTCTTCTGATTATTTAAAGTTTTAAATTAGTGTAAATAAACAAGTTGAGTTCGTTCATAAAAGTTTTAAAAATGGATGTGCCCGCGAGAGGAAATGTGTTGGGACGTAAGTGGTTTTTTATGGTTTTTCTTTTTATAAATATAAATAAGGTTTTTAACTAATACTTTGAAAATTAAAACAGAACTAAAAGATAATTAAAATAAATAGATGTACCTGTTTAACGTAATCTCACTAAATATTTATAAAATATGAGCAATAATCTCGTAAATAAAAATTACTTAATATACTTACCTTAGGTATAAAAATGTATATTTTATACTGATAATTTATTTTAATAGGAAATAAATAGAAAAAAGAATAGAAAGTTATAATTATTAATTTTAAGTTTTAATTCTGATGTTGTACCTACCTACTTCGCAGTCGTCAATGTTAATTCCTTTAGGTTGAGGCGTTTAGGGGGAATCTCACGTGGGGGAGAAGGGGGGTCACGACAACAACCTTATCAGGTACCTACTTATTTTTTTCCCGTAAGACCGTAAGACAGAGTGTTAAATTTTGAGAACATGATTTATGTAGTTAACTAAACATTAAAATTATTTTCATAAAAAAAAACTTTCAAAATTACCAAAACCCCATCACGTATAATCGACCTGAAATGGAAAGTTTGCGACGACCTTCAGGATTTCAGAGGACGCACAAATAACGTACCTACCTACCTATCCATTTCAATCTATCGATCACATTTCGACAAGCAGGAAAAATATTTTTTTTTTAATCTAAGCTTTACATAACGTAATATAAAATTAAATTAAATTGTAGTTTCATAAATTAACAGAATTGTTTATTTACTGCATTCGTCTAAAAAATATTTTAGGAAAATCAAATTAAAAATGCACCTACAATAAAAGTAGATATGTTTGTTTATAATGCAAATACGTAACGTATTACATATGGGTACGTTATTATATGGCACATATTTTATTTTTGGATTGATGCATTCTTCAAACAGGCGTCATGTAGGATGTAAGGACGTTGCACTTGCACCTTTTGTATGGAAATTATTTCATTTCTGAAAAATCGGTTTTATTATAGTAGCCTGTTTGTGTTTGTTAACATTTCTGTATCTTCAGTAATAATAACAAAATTGAGTATCTTTATGCGGGTGTTTCGTATGGAGCTCACGTGGTTTATGCCCGTGACGCCATCATCACATTCGAATCCGATATTCAAATGCGATGGCAGGCAGGCAAGGCTCTGCTTATGGGTTATTGAACCGAGAAAACAATGGCCTATATTGCATATTTAATATTATAAGTGGGAAGGGAAGATAGGTAAATGTAGAGAAAGAATACTCGAATTCAAATATAAAATAGTTTATTCTATTATTGAATGCAACGCCATTTGTGGATGAATGTAAGTAGAGTAGAGCTCTAGAAAATTAGAAAGAAAAGCTTCTATTGTTAGCTGGGCTGGGAGCGCCGAGCGATACGAGTACAGAAACGGAGAATATACCTACCTACCAACTGCTTTTCTCTTTCTGGATATAAAGGCCAGTAGGCAGATAAAAATACGTCATGCATGTACTGAGTTTGGCGGTTGCAATGTAGAGCTCTACAAAAAATACGAACCAACCAAACACGCTACAAAGCCCAAATAGGTTCAGACGTTTTAATTATGAGTAAATGAGGTATTATAATCTTGCTTGTCTAGTTTTCGGATAAAGCTGGACATGTTTGGTTTTTTTTGGGTCGTGTTGTCCAAATGAGTTGTTTGTTACCTTTGCCCCGCTTTCTTACTTATCCAGCCACTTTTCAGCATTACCTATATCTGAAGATTTTTTAGTTTTTCATTTCATAAAAAAAATCTAATTATTTAACTATCTCCGACAGAGATGGAATGTTACGAATAATATAGGTACATATTCACAAAAAATGGTAATTTCAGGCTAGATACCTACCTACCTGAACTTCAAAGCACCAAATCGGCTTTTCATTTAATGAACTGATATCCCTCCCTATACCCTACGCAACCCAGACCAAGTCCTACGACTGATATGATAAACGGTTGTTTAACCATTTGGCCGTTAGGCGCGTGCCCCTCATAAACCAGTCTTGTAAATAAACAAACGACGGCATTCCAGCCGGCCGTGAATAAAGTAAGCCGTAGTATAAATTATGGGAATGGAATGGTAAGGAAGTAAGGAATGACCTTTTCTACTATACTTAGACCAAAGATACAAAAAAAAAGCATTATTACATAAAAAGATTATTTATTTTTCTTCCTTGGGGAAGATGGATTTGTAGTTAGTAGGCTATACTAGCGCCAACTTTGAGTATCGGTATCGGCTCTATTATAGTAAGAAGTGCACTTGTCGCCCTAGGTATACATATACACAGAGGGAGGGTGGGAGACAAACCGTACCCCAAACAGCGAAATAGCAACAATATTATGTTGCTCCAAAAAAATAAGAAACCTCACAAAAAGCAATCATGTCTTTCGTATAAAAGGAATAAAAATAAACTGGTTATCTATACAGGGTTTGAGAAATAGATAGGTGTCGTTCCGTTTGTTACGCCACAGAATGAACATTCATTTTGATAAAAAAAAAAAACTCCATCTACACGATTATTTTAGGACCCATTTCAATTCCCAGGATTAGTCCCAGCCCGCTACATCCTAGCCGTGCTGGGCTCCATAGGGATGGCCATCGTCTACGGGCTGAAGGTGAACCTGTCAGTGGCTATGGTGGGAATGCTGAACCACACGGCTATCGAGACGCAAGTCAACGCGCTTGAGGAGCATCAGACGAACACTGGAGTGGAGGAGTGCGTGGGAACTGATGGTGGGAACAGTACTAAGGTGAGAAGCTGGCTCCATAGGGATGGCTATCGTCTACGGGCTGAAGGTGAACCTGTCAGTGGCTATGGTGGGAATGCTGAACCACACGGCTATCGAGACGCAAGTCAACGCGCTTGAGGAGCATCAGACGAACACTGGAGTAGTGGAGAGTAAGTAGTTACTGTCCTACTGTATTATAACATGGAGGAATATTATAATATACGAATCATACGTATCTTAATTTCAAAATAGAAACAAATGATACCAATTTGATTAATTTACCTAAGTGTTTTTAAAGTCGTGAAGACTTGGGTATTAGGAGCACACAGGACAAAGGTACGTACTCAATGGTACGGATTCCTTGAGGACACAACTTAACTAAATATTGACTAAAATTGTTGCCGTCCCTTTCTGTTCTCTCATGATAGAAAATGACAGGTAACGATTTTTTTTAGTCAAGGTTTATTGATTTTGTGCGCACACAAATTGCCCCCAATGAAAAACAAAAGAAGCACTTATACACTCGTAGTTATATTTGTTTAGGTTTTAAATAAAAACAAAGTTATTGAAGACAATTTGCACAAATGGCAAATCAAGAACACATAAAATTTCGATTTAGAACTTGGTATGATCCAAATTAAATTGCTTCAAGTGACGAGACGCCTGTAATATCTTTGGTACGCCACAGAAACATATTTTAATTATGTATTTCGAAAAAAATATATACTTATTAATTGATTAGATTAGTACCTAATCATAATGATCAATTAATCATACTACCACCTACGCACGTAGGTACTCATGCAACAAAGAAATCGACCTATTTTCCCACTAGCCCACTGGGTAAATACTAAAGATTTTCGTCGTCCCTTAACATTTATTTGTTTATGTTTTTTTTGGTACATAATTTGTTTCAATTATTTTTTATCTTTGCGAACTGATGGCAAAATGGGATTAAATGAAAATAGTTAACCTTGAGAAGGTTAATACTCGCGTGATTTGATGTTTTTTTGGAATGATTCCAAAAAGTACTCTTATTGTGGATAGGAATGTTCTTAAATTGTGTTTTATTATGCCTTATTTAGACCGCCACTTCACCCTCGACCTAATTCCGGTATCTACGTGGGAATAAGATTAATTTCCCGCGGTAAAAAATATAATATGTTGATCGGTAAATGGAGCTTTCTATTGGTGAAAGAATTTTTGCAATCGTGCCTTAGTTTGTGGTTTATTTATTACAAAACTAAAAACAATTAATATAGATTGAACAGTTCAGTGATGTTGTATTGAGGACGTATTCATAATCATAACATAACTATGTACAAAAATAAGAAGGTCAATGACTGCATAAACTTGATTGATGGAATCAATGTGTGAAATAAATAAACTTCAATTAGCAGCCTTGCCTGGACGACCAACGACCAATTTCTTCTGTCGTATTTTAATTTATAACTATTATTTGTAATTTGGTGCCTCATGGAACACGGCTTGGTTTCATGATCATGCTGAAAAAGTAGTAGCTACCTAGATATAAAATAATTTCACAAAACAGTACCTACATTTCAGAGATATTAAGAAATTGTCCTGTTTATTTGGGAACAAATGAAAAAGAATTATGATTGTTTGCTCAGGCGTCAGAAGACGGGCCTTTCGACTGGTCTTCGGAGATCCAAGGCGTCGTGCTGAGCTGCTACTTTTGGGGCTATATCATTTCACAAATACCGGGTGAGTATGTGAAAATTCAACCGCAAATTCAGGTCTAATATAGTTTTATCGATATTTTAAAGTATTTCTGTGTATTAGTCAAGTAGTGAGAGTGTTTGCCAGCGACAAGATAGCGCAATAGTCGCAATAGGTAATATATTCTGAATCATGCATTTGGAATTCATACCTAATAATATTTAAACTCGATAGATTGTCTATAAGTTACCAGGAAAAATAGTAAGGGTTACTCACTATACCAGCATAATAGGTTGCCTACCTTACAGTCTAAATATATTTGACCCTGACCACAAAGTAAAATATTTTGTTTATATTTTTAGGCGCCAGGGTAGCCGAGCTGTTTTCAGCGAAATGGGTTATGTTCTTCTCAGTGAGCATAAACGTGGTGTGCACTCTACTCACACCAGTCATGGCCAAGCTGCACTACGTAGCCGCTGTCATCATGAGGATCGGGGAGGGGATCGGAGGGGTAAGCTTTAACGAATCTAGTAGTTTACCATTTGGTCTCAACTGTGCCCCGGTGATATTCCATGAAGAGCAAAATCTACTTTTCTTTCAAAATAATTCCTGTGTGCCTTGTAGATTTTGTTACCTGGATTTTATACAAGGACAAGTGAATATTTTACTTTCAAAAAAAGAAATTTCTATTGCTTTATAGTAAGTGATTATTTTTTCTCCCATGTTTTACTTGATCTGTATCAAACAATAAAAGTCACACATTATCTTTCTCTCAGCTAATTACAATTATAAAACATCGTGCAGACAAAAAGGAAAGTTGCCTACTATTATTTAAACTAATTACAACAACAACATATCTCCCATGATATCTCTAACCAAGTGATATACATACATCAACACGAGTTTAAGCCCCTTGGCACTGGTGGTGACTTCAATCCTCAATAGCTCAGTTAGCATGGACCAACGTTTTTAAGTAATGCTTCGTTTTTGAGCTGTAATGATGAAAACAACGTATCTATCCAGGGTGTAACCTTCCCGGCCATGCACGTGTTGCTGTCAAAATGGGCGCCCCCAGCAGAACGCAGCGTGATGGCGGCGCTGGTGTACGCGGGGACTTCGCTCGGAACCGTTATTTCTATGCTGATGGCCGGAGGACTCACTGCAACTCTAGGTATTATTCAAGCAGAGGTGGCACCTTTTTACGTAAAAAATTAATTGTATCTCAAACACAAACATTTTCACCAATTTATAACGATTTGCCACAACATTATAGTGTGAAGTAATTCTTCATTTTGCACTCAATGACCACTAAATTATTAATTTCCAGGCTGGGAGAGCGTATTCTACGTGATGGGCGGTCTGTCAGCCATCTGGTGCGTGTTGTGGGTGTTGCTGGTGCAGGATACCCCGCAGCAGCAGACCCTCATCAGTGCGGAGGAGAGGAACATGATCGTCACCTCGCTGGGAGGGAAGGCTGACGACCTTGGGACCAAGGTTACACAACTTAGACCTTTAAAAGTGTATGGATGATAGTAAAATTTCTAGAACTGCTTGCAATGTAGCGCGGCAGTATTCGACGGGAGCGGGCAGGATTCGAGCCTGCCTGTCCTTTTAAATGCTGTTTTATCACTCTGCAAACTCGGCTACTAGTCTACTACGGATATGATTCGGTAGAATGCCTGGTGGTCTAAATTGGAGCTGAATCGGATATTTGTTTGGTCGGATACCGGATAACCGGCTTACTGTAAAACTGGCCGTCGGATATTCGGCTGAACATAACAGTTGGCGTTTATATAAAAATGTCTTGCAACAAGCCCTCCAGCAAAGTCGTGAACAAGCTGTCTGTAGGTAGAGCTTAATATGTTTTTTCAGAAGCAGGTCTTGTCTACGAAGGCAAGCGAATGAGTACCTACTAACTTCCTTGTTTTTTTTTTTAAACTACTCAAATTAAATAATCAGTTCTTTTCGTATCCGGTATCCGGCTATCCGAAATTCGGCCGGATAGTACCTACCTAAATCATAGCCGGATAGTTACCGGATATCCGTTTCAACTAGCAAAACAGACGTACACCATAACTCCCTTCACTTATTGTTTTAAAATAACGTGTTGTGACATTCCAGCCTCAAATGCCAGTGCCGTGGAAGGCGGTGCTGACGTCACCGGCGTTCCTGGCGATCCTGGTGGCGCACTCGTGCTCCAACTGGGGCTGGTACATGCTACTCATCGAGACGCCCTTCTACATGAAGCAAGTACTCAAGTTCAACATGGCCGAGGTAAAAATATTGAATACGCTCTGCTCTCGATTCGCCATTCTTAATTAATTTTAAGATAGCGCTGTCACTTTCTCAACTTTGACATATGAACGAGATAGCAAATAAACACATGCCATTGACATTTCTGAATTGACGTAATATGCTTAAAATAAGGAATTTTAAGATGTGAAACAGAGCGAGAGAACAAAATAATTGCAATATTAGCACACTACTACCAATACATGCAACATCATCTCCCTAGCCTCATCCCGTATCTCTCGGGGTCAGCTACCTAATCTAGGGGATTGAACGAGGGTACTGGTTTTTACACAGAGCGACTGCCATCTGACCTCCACAACCTAGAATGGAAACCAGACCCAATCAAATAAGGTCGATTTCACACACAAAACTTTTAAATTTCTTCGTAGGTGTGTGCAAGTTTCCTCACGATTTTTTCTTTCACCGTAAAAGCGCCGAACAAACGTACATACGAATTCGAAAACCGAAAAAAACATTGGTACGTGGTGGGATTTGAACCACGACCTGCACAGCCGCGGCCCTATCCACTACACCATATCGGGCCCTTTATCCACTACGCCATCGGAAATATCGGGATGGTACTTTAAATCACTTGCCAAACTGAAATAGCGTATTTTTTTTCTTTTAGAACACAGTAACAACAGCTCTGCCCTTTCTCACCCTGTGGATCTTCAGTATCGGTCTGAGCAGGACCCTGGACTGGCTTCGCGAGAAGCAATACATCACCACCACCACGGCTAGAAAGATAGGCACGCTTTTCGGTAAGTTTCCGTTTTACTTTGATTTGACTAAGGCTTTTGATACTGTGTCGCACAAAGTTATGCATACTTTAGTTATTTTTTTAGTACATTTTAATTCAAATTTTAGCAATAGAAAACGCTGCATCTCATAGCCAAAATGTCTGCAATAGGATATTTAAAAAAACTCATGATTTAATGTAATCAGCTCATAATAATTAGGAGTACCGCAGGGTATACTTCTAGGCCCAATATTGTTTACCTTTTACATCTTTGTCATTGCAATCATTTGCATAAATACATACTTGCTTGCTTGTTATATTAGCTTGTTTTCTTTTTCTAATCATTTGTGTTTGGTGCAATAAATCATAAAGGTTGCCTGGTAGAAATTGCTTCTTTAACAATAAGGCCACCTATATTGTACTGTCACTTTTATTCCTTTTTAATTTTTTTTGTTGTATGTGTTTCTTTGTGCAATAAAGAATTTTGTATTGTATCATTTGTGTCTTGTGTTGTCTTCAGCATCATTGGTCCCCGGCGTGTGTCTGCTGGCGCTGTGCTTCATCGGCTGCAACCGCGGCGCGGCGGTCGCGCTGATGGCTATAGGAATTACCGCCATTGGTGGAATGTTCTGCGGATTCTTGTCCAACCACATCGATATTGCGCCTAACTTTGCTGGTAAAATGTTTGATAGTATTTTAATTGTCTCTGTGGTCACTATCGTCACAAAATGTCCCTCGGTCGCAAGATGTCTCCTTCTCATAATGTCCCTTTCTCATAATGTTCTTTTCGCAGAATGTCCCTTTGAAATATTTTTTAAGTCTTTTTGGTAGCATTCTGCGACGTAAGGCTGTGATCTAGTGGCTTCGATTTGTAAGTCGTGGACTGTCTTCGATAGAGATCATTACGCAAATCGTGTCAGAGGCCACTTTTTCAGAAAAAAAAAAAAACTGTACCAGAGTTTATCGGATCTCTCGTTTTTATTTTATGGTTTATACTAGATTTTCTAATGGTGTTTTTTTCTAGGAACCCTGATGGCCATGACAAACACGGTAGCTACTATTCCCGGAATAATAGTTCCTATATTCGTTGGAGTTCTCACTCATGGAAATGTAAGTATTATTTTGTTATTTTAATCAGCAACTAAATACATTTATAAAATCTAAATTCCTTTTTATAAATAAGCTGCGTTTGTTGTGTCTTTGTAATCTATGTATAAATATCCTATCTGTTTTTATGTATAATATTCAAATAATGAAAAAGAAAAACCAGTTAATAGTCAAATATTTCATTTTAGCATTGTAAAAATTAAACTGTGCTTTCCAGCAAACCATATCAGCGTGGCGCATAATATTCTTCGTGACAATCGGTCTGTACTGCATCGAAATCATCGTGTATACTATATTCGGCTCCGGGGAGGAGCAGCCGTGGAACCGAGCGGGGCAGGTAGAAGAACAGGGACATGAGACCAAACCGCTCAATAATAGCGAGGAGAAGAATAGCGTTTGAACAAGAGAGATAGTTGTAAAACATGTTAGAAACTAACAGTTTCGTTATGAGGGTTCCGTATTCACGATCTTCGGCTTACTGTGCCCCTGCTCTAACCGCTGAGCTACCGTGCCTTCGAATACTCCTGGCGAAATAAGTAGTTCCATTCAAACGTCTTAATTGGACGAAGGTCGTGGGATCGGATCCCTCTTGTGCAAAATTTTTGGTTTCTATATTTACTCGTTTTGAAAACAGCGATACTAGTATATGTAAAAAATAAAATAGGTTAAACTAAGACGATGTTGATTTAAACACTTAAATAATTTAATAGAGATAAATATTTTTGATGTTCGCCACGTTATCTTTATCATAAGGATATAATCGATATAAAGAAAATTTTGACAGCTACGCTTTAGACTAAAAAGTGCATTTACATAAAAATTGGATTTAATACCAATTTCGAATTACATGTATGTTATATTAGATTGATATTAGATACGACTAGTATATACATAAATCTTAGAAGTTTCTAACCATCGGCTCGAACTTCTGCATGTAGTATTATAATAAAATTATTATATCAATTTAATTACTGGAAAAGAAATCTATAATCATTGTGAATTTTTGATATTTCTGTGCATTTATAAGCTTTGTATGTCAATTTTTGTACTTATTTCTAAGGGAGTTACCAAAGACATTTCTATGTACTTATTGATGAAAATAGATGTTAATTTTAAGAGTAAAATAAATATTTAATTGTAAAATATTTTAGTTTTGTTTTTTAACAAAAAACTATATTCATTAAACTTAACTATTTACATCATATTTACAAATCGTTAGGTACGTTTTCAATTATTTAAAGACTTTGATGAAATCAAGATTGAAGTAGATAATTACATTAAAAATACAAACGACTTGTACCTCATATACAATACAATCGATCTTTTAAACATTTTTGATCGTATAAGTACTAAAACAAGCGCCATTCTACGGATGTTCAATAGTCAAGGTATACAACCAAAAATACCCGGCAAAGAGTGACCTAAAACTGCTATAATAACACCCTTTGGATTATATCAATTTCCTTGTATGCCTTTTGGGTTAAAAAATGCTCGGAAACATTCCAAAACATTTTGATACAAAACAGTCTTAACTATATTCAGAGAACCTTTTTTGCTCTTAAGAACATGATCAAGTACCTCACTTGAGTCTCACAAGCCTGGCCACATAGCTGGGCCCGAAGTTGGCGCTTATAGACGGCACCACCAGCTGCCCGTACTTGGGCGCGATACTACCTCGAGCCAGCGTCAGCGTGCTGCTCAGAGATGACACTGATGAAGTCAGGTCCCTGTGAAAAAAAATCAGAGGTCAATTTCTTTTCGTATTTCGATTTATGTTCCTTGGGAAGTTGTTCAGATTCATGGACAGATTCACATCCTTAAGCGTGCATATACCCTTCCTGTTACACTTTGCGTACAGTGTACTTGAGATAAAATAATTTTTTCTAATAATCCGCCCAAAAAATGGGACAGAAAAGGAGTGCACGGTGCACTACTTCCAATACGAGTGAGCGAGAGGGTACATCCGAATTAATTATGCACAAATTATGCGCTGATATAGATAAGTAACTGACAGATGTCTAGTGTATTTTGATGGTAGTACAGTCAAGCGGTGCCAAATTCTCGCCTTGGTTTTGAATGGCGCGCTGAATCTCTAGTAGGTAAATCAATGTTTTTGATACACATACTTGACGGAAGCCAAGATGCCCTTGTTCTCGAAGGCCTGCTTGAGCGCCATGTGCACGACGCCATCGTTCTGCACCGGACTCAGAGAGCACGTTGAGTACACCACCGCGCCGCCCACTTTCACCAGGCTTAGGGCGTTACTGTAATGACAAAAATATTTAGTACCTAATACCACAGAGTAACTATTAACTAATACCAACTATCCGTACTTCTTCTTCTTAGCGTGTCGATGGCAGACACTACACTGTTGCAGCCCAGAATTTGGCCACGTTGACAGCATTATCAGCCGCTGTCATGAGGTCTTCCTGCGTGCAGGTGACTAACTATCCGTACTGGGTGTAAGGGACAGCGTACCGCAAACTAGGGCTTAAAAAAAATTGGCTTCCCCATACAAATTGTCTGATCGAGGAGGTGGTGATTTTGTAAGTCATTTTTTATTTCCTGATTTAATTTCCGGGTGAAAGTTGTTCAGTTTAATTGACTGATAGTCGAAAGTGTAAAAAGTGGCCACTTTTGGCAATTTCGATGTTTAAATGTTAAGTGTAAATTGTATCTATACCAATTATAAAATGAAAAAAATTCTTACGATGCGCGCAAAACGTAAAATATTCATGAAAATGTTTGTATTTGAAACACAATAAAATGACTTGTGGAACATGAATGTTTAGTTTCTATATTAAGTGTTTATACAACGTGTAACAGAATGGGTATATGTATCGTGAAATGTGTGAATCTACCCATGAAACTGAACAACTTTCCCTAAGAAATATAGGTCGAAAAACGAAAAAAAAAAAAAGTGACCTTTCATACAAAATGCATCAGCTGATAGCGTATATTTAGTATGGGAAGTCAAATTTTTTTTTTCGAATTTCGACCTATGTTCCTTAGGGAAAGTTGTTCAGTTTCATGGGTAGATTCACACATTTCTCGATGCATATACCCTTTCTGTTACACGTTGTATAGGTGATTCGCACTTACGTAAGCAGCTGTGCCTGTAGCTCCGGTAGTCTTAGCCTCTCCTTGACTCGGTCTGCGCGGAATATGTTGTTGTCTTCTATTCTTGTTACTGAGAGTCGGTCTGTAGTGCACGGCACGTCTACTAATACCTGTTGAATTGTGATACAAATTAGAAGAAATATAGGCATAATGAAAAATAATTTCAAATTAGTAAAGTAAAGTAAAGTAAAGTAAAGTAATCATTTATTTTAGTGCAAAGATACATAATAGGTAAAATTTACATTCTTAACTTATTAAATAACACTAAAAAAGGTAGTCACTCAGCACATGCTGTAGCACTAAGCACTACAACGCTGGTCTTCCGTGGTACCTTGGGGAGAAAAACTGGGAACTAAATGGCGCCACCAGCGAGTGTTCCTTTTTCCTGTGATTGGTCAGTAATCTGTCAATGTCAATGTCAATATCAGTTGTGCGTCTTCTCATTGGTCTCTTTTGGAACACTCGCTGATGGCGCCATCTGCAATTAGCTTTGCGTTTTCCTCCTCATTGTGCTCGTAGCACAGTCAAGACAAACTGACTTGAAAAAAATTGACAAAATAAAATGAGAACGTTTTTAAACAGTGACAATACTACCAAACAATAACAGAAATAATGAAAGTGAAGAAACATAAATAACAGAAGTGTGAGGGTTTAAGTTCAATATAATATATTTAGCTACCTATAGAACGACTTTCTTTTTTGAATGTTTATATTTTTTGATTGATTTTCCAGGAGATGAAGTTTCAATTGTTTTTTAAATGAATATAATGATGTAGTCTGTCGTGTCATGTGTGTCACGCTCAATCTCCGAATAAATAGGATATTTAACGCGCCTTTTTTTTCGGTCAATGAAAAACGTTCATTCTGCTGATTTTGGCCATGAGCAGAAGATCCCGTTTATTTTTCCAGGACTTCTTGGTGTTCACTTTAAACGGTTGTCTGGTCAATATATGATCGATATGAACCGCCTACCCTGTAAGTAAATAGGCTAGATTTGTATATGATTTGTATGCAGTGAGCAGTACCGTTTACCTTATCAAATCCTTGATCGTCGGTATAGAGTCGTCCGTCCGCGCGTGAAAAAACTACCCGCTCGCGCCACTTGTTGCTCGTTTCGAAGTCGAACAGATAGTCCTTGAGGATATGCCGTGTCCTGTAACACAACATTGATGCGTCATCATTTAAGCTATGTCAAAGGTAATTGCTAATCATTGGCGGTTTGTTTCTAGGATTGGGTCTGGTTTCCCTTCTGGGTTGCGGAGATCAAATCAGATGGCAGTCGCTCTGTGTAAAAACCAGTATCCTCGTTCAATCCCCTAGATTAGGTAGCCGACCCCGTGAAATATGGGAACAAGCTAGATCATGATGTTGCACACCATCACCACCGTCTGTATACCGACCAGCGCCTTGCCCTCCGGCTGCAGGCAGACTAGCACGTTAAGGAGTTAGTATGTTGAGGCGAGTTGGCCGAGTGATGATGGATGGGAGTTGAGTAGCTACCCGCCTGGTCAGACATGTTTCGAACTTGTATATATGCAGATCGCTGAGAAAACTTCGATACCGCGTTTCAGAACTTGCATTTCTTGATGTGGCGCCACCTGTCGGCTACACACGTACCTGTTGGACCTGGATATAGAGACGTCGTTGCACACCACCACGTCGGGCAGCAGCGTCTGTAGCCCGACCAGCGCCTTGCCGCCAGGCGCCGAGCACAGGTCCAGCACCCGGTCCCCCGGCTGCAGGCAGAGTGCTAGCACGGCCAGCACGCTGCCGCAGTCCATTGGGTAGTAGTTGAATACGCCTGGTTTTTTTTTTAAATTAGATTAATTGACTCGCTGTTCGCGGTGTCTGTGGTGGCTGCGGGGGCAGGGACCGGCAGTTGTGTTCTTTATCCGTACGATAGATTTCAAACAAGTGCAGTGAACAATTTGAGATTATGTTAGCGTTATCATGTCAAGTTGATTTTATTCTGGAAAGGATAACTTGACTTGTGCTATTGCAAAATAGTCCGAGAGATGGCGCAGCAAGTCCACTTAAAATGGAACCACTAATTTCGCCAGAGCATTTGAATGCGCGGTTATAATCCTGTGCGAAATTTCCGGTTTTTAATTTAGGTGTTTAAAATGCAAGTAAAAAGTTACCTTTTTTATAACAATCATAATAATAACTGGCTTAATACCTGTCTGGCACCTCTTTGGTTCGGGGAACATGGTCCACTCGCTGTCCATCTCGTAGGTGAATACCTTCAGATGCTCCGGGAAGTGAAATTCGGTTTCTGGTTCTATGACTAGCGGGAAGTCTCCGTCTTCTGTAAGTGGAAAAAATTTATAGTATATTATTATTTGAATGTTTTTTTTTTAAATTTTTCACTAAATATTGATATTTACAGTTTTTTTTTATAATACATCCTTCAAAAGACGTAAATGTAATATTGAATTTATTAAATCACATAACACTACAATATAATTACACTATAGCATTCGCTAATTAAAAAAGATTGGAAAATAAAAAAAAACTACTATGTTTGCAGGCAGAGTAGACTAGTTTGACTATTGTATTGACTTCCAAAAACTTTGAAAATATAAAGTACTAGTAAATGTTTGTTTAGTTAATCATTACAATAAGACTTATTTATTACTCTTTAGACTGGGTAGCTTAAAAAATTCAAAACGTTTATACTTAAAACTGATGGCTAAAATATTGTGGATTTCATTCATCATTTAAAAAAAAATACACATTTCGATTTTAACAATCGAATTAAAAGTATATAAGTTATTGATTTGATTAGTCAATATTTACTAAAATGTGACGTCATAACTCACTATTTTCATACAAAAACGCGTTTTTGACATTTCATAAAAAGTTGCTGATTTGACTAGTTGGAAAGTAGCCAATTAATACAAAAATTGCATACTTGACATGTAAGAAAAGTGCAGGGACTCGGGCACCCAGTCATCCATTCCCTTGAGCTTGGTAGCCGGTATGTATTGATACAGAGCCTCCGCGGTGATGCCCATCGCCGGGTTTATGATGCGGGACTCATCTATTTCTGCCTCTTCTAGTGAGTCGTCTAGATTTTTGTTTGGTGTGCTAAAAATTGTAGAAAAGAATGATGAAGAATGTGAAAAGTGTATTTATTTATAAATGTTATTAATGAAAACATTATATTTATAAGAGTTGATATTTTTGCAGGGTACTAAAGATATTCTTTGTTGTAGTATCCACTTCCATCAGTTTTATGAGTCTTGTTGAGGTACATATTTATTAAGCAGTAGTTTATAATTCCCTATCAATATAATACATTTAGCAATTAACCAAACAAAAGTTACATTATTAGGTAATATTAACCAAAACCCAAACATATTAGTAAGAAAGAGAGCTAATGGAATGACTTAAAACATACAAATTTGGCCTCGATTCGTAAACAGCTTCAAATTAACTAATTTAAGTTTAGTCCTGTCACTTTCTAAAATTTTAATAAAATAGAGACAGCATCACAACAGCTGATTATAATTGTGTCAAACTGACGTATAACGCTCAAAATAAGTCAAATTAAGTTGTGATGTGAAAGGTTTTAGTCGGGACGACTAAAATGTGTTTTGTTTCGTGCATTTGATCTATGTGACAGGTTTATAATAAGTCCGTCTGTACTGCCATCCTTTTCTGTTCGCTCAAGATAGAAAGTGACAGGACTAAACTTAAATAAGTTAAGTTGGTTCTGTAACCAAATCGGCAGCATTATAACTTTTTTTTTTCTACTCTTACCTGTCTTCTTTTTTGACTTGTTCCTTCTCTCCTAATCTAATATCCTTAGTCTCAAGCACCTCTGGAGCGGAGTCGCTAGGATACACACTTGCTATATCCTCACTCTGTTGTTTCGCAATGTAATCAGCTAGTTTGTTAGAATTTTCAGTTTGTGTGTTCTGAGTTTCAGTGTCAATGGGGTTGTATTGGTTGTTGAATTCTTGCTGTACAGACATCAGCTTCTTTAGACAGTGAGCTCCTAAAATTTTTAGAAAATCTTAAATCATAAATATGTAGGTACTTAAATATAAAATATCTTTAACAACTATATTAAAATAAAAAAAATAAAAAAATGTATGGTTTCAGGCACTGAGTCCCATATTTTACATTACAATAGCATATCGAATTACATTAAATTTTATAAATTATAAATTATAATAGTAATTCAATACGAAATTAAATTTAAATTAAATTAAATATAATAAAAATTACGTTATGTTATCACTAGGTATAACATTACAGTCAGGTCATACCTTTGTCAAACTGTTGAAGTTTTCGTCATACATACCTATATAGGTTTGTAAATATAACAGTAACTATCTCGTTATTGCACTTCAAGAGCCAATTATGAAAAGAAACTTTCATTCATTGCATAGAAATCGTCTACCCTGTGTTCCGCGAACATGCCAGACGCACTACACCGCCACGGCAAGCCCAGTATCGCGCGAAAACCATTATTATATTGAACTATTAGAGTATGATAGGTCTTTTTCTTGTAATCTTGCCATAAGTGAGCGGTGTAGGAATATTTTACATATGTTCATATTTATTGATGCTTTAAGGGTATATTTACCTCTATTATTTAGGTATTCCATTGTTCCTTCAGGGTCTCCGTAGTTATTTATGACAGCAACATACTTTGTCCGGCGTAATAGTGCCTCTCGCATAGGCTCCCATTTCTTTCCGAATATGTTGCCGTAGAAATCATCGAAGTGGTTCAAAGCTCTGTCCTTTGTTGAGTTTTTCTTTTTAAGCTTTGCCTGTGGTTTATGTTAGGAGTAGAAAGTAGAATTGAAAATTGTTTACAAACTAACTTGGTTCTTAATAAAACTGATATATAATTACTTACCCAGTGGGCTTTAGATTTCTGTCTTGTCTGTAATACTAAAAATCTTATCGGCGATGTATTTTTACATATGTGAGACACTGAAAACATGTTGGAAAATAATAAAATCGCAAGAAAATAACAATTTTGAGGTTAGGCGGTCTTAAGGCTGATTTTGACGTTTAGTGTTGTATACTTATCGAAAACAGTCGAATACTCAATAACGTTACTTGTAACCTAGTATTTCACAGCGATTTGTAAAATAAATTAGATAAATTCTGAACGCATCCAAAACCGTATGTCAAAAATGACAGTTGTAGAAAGAGATGGTAACATCGTTTGTCTCGCTTTTTCTCGCGCACTTCTCGTGCCCGCGAACGCGAAACTGGAGTATTGATTTGTTTACAAAGGAGTGGAGCTAAGATCTTCAAGCATTTACTAATATAGTTATGTGTTTCAACCTTGTCAAAATGATTGGGAGATAATCCCGAGTTAATTACAACCTTCCGTGTCGGGGCTTTATCAGTGGTTCGTGCCAGCAGACGCCGCGCCGAAACTTTCGAGGGCTTTAAAAGCTTAATTACCCGTGTTTGAGCCAGTTGTTTTATCGATTGTACTCCCAACCTGTGCCCAGATACGCTTGCGAGCTTTTGAGCTTACATGTAATTCGATAACGATCTGAAAATGTGTGTGGAAATTGCTATGTGTGTCAGTGCATTTCTTCGCGATATAGGTCATCGGTAAGTCCTCAAAGTTATTAAAAATCTCAAGTACATTGAACGAACTGCAGTGTAATAAATTACTAAGTAGTTGTTTGTGTATTTAAGGTCGGTAGCGGAGGGTTTCAATATGGAGAGTGTGGTGCTTGTGTGCTAGACTGTTGACTGCCAGCATTAGTCATGTATGTGAAGCCGCATGTGGGAGTGACGGCGCGCATCAACGCGGCATGGACAGCGGCAGGCTGGCGGCGGTCGCGCCCGGCGGCCCACACCTCGACACAGTGAGGGCTCTGCACCAGACCGTCGTCTCGCTACGGACTGCACTTGAAGTCTCCAAGAATGAACTGAAAGAACTTAAGCAAAAATACCAACAGCACTCGCACTGCTTAGAATATACTGATATTATAGAAAAGCTCACCCTAGAGAATCACATTTTAAGAAGAAAGATAATCAACACAGATTATGAGGGAAAAGACCCGAGAAGTGATGTAGATAGTGTAGAGCCAGAAAAAGATAGTGACTTTTGTGGCAAAGAAAAATTAAGTGAAATTGAAAAGAAATCGGAATCACCTGAATTTAATGCTTCTGTTCACATTTCATCACATGATGAAGACATAGATTTATCACACAGGGAAAGAGAAGAATATTCTGCACATAGAGCTGATGATTATTCAGGCAGAGGTGGAGAAGATTCAAATATTGGTGAAGAATATTCTAACAAAGCTGAAGAAGATTCAAACAGAGGCATAAAAGATTCTCCAATTGAAAATGATTACAACTCACAGTTATCACCAGATAATGATGAAAGAGAATCAGTAATAGATGATCCAAATAGTCAAATTGCAAGTTTTGCAAGATATGAGACTGAAGATATTCCAACCAGTTTCAAAACAAGATTAGAATTGTTGTCAAAGTTTGATGTTAGAATCAAAGTTAGAACACATAAAGAGGGCACAATTATATCTAGCACTACTTCAGACAGTGATTCTACTACAGACGAAGGAAAAGACAAAGTCAATAATAACAAAGCTAAAAAAGAATCAGATGCAAAGTTTCATTTTGAAGAGAAAAGGGAACACTTTGAAAACAAAGAGGATCATAAAGGCAGTAAGATTCATTTGAGAACTGTGTCTTCAGAAAACGTAAAGATGGCAGTTCCCAATGAAAGTGACAACAAGGCAAAAGTGGACAAGTTTGATGTCCAAGTGAGGATAAATCAGAGGAGAATCTGGTGGTGAAAGAACACACAGACAGGTCTCGGAGAAAAGACACCCTCAACTTAGATGTGGATGATCTAAGTCTTAGGTAAATGGATTTCCATTCCATATAGTCATGAAACAAGTTAAAATTACTACATTTTGTTAATTGCGGAGATATTTTCCTACTTGATATTTTTTTATTTTTGATTTGTCGGCAGATGAAATATTTGATTTGTTATTTCTAATATCATTTAGAAATAATATAGCACTGTGAGTGCAAAAAATCTATAAAAATACGTTTTTTTTAATTTGGTGATAGTTCTGATTGGACAAGGATCACCATGGTTTTAAGTTCGGGTCCTGTCCTGCATGCATGCCAATAAATATTGATACTTTTGAAATGTGTTACAATTTCAAGTAAATTTCTAAGCTTTCGACTGGCATGGAATACCCCTTGTAAAGAAACTAACTGCTTGGCTTGCACTGCTGTAATATTGGCGCTGCGAGACCATAAATATCCATGGGTGGCTTGAACAAGCGATAACTTAAGAAGTTTAAAGTGTCATATCATCAACATCATACAACATTAAAATAAAATAGCACTGTGACTGCCAAATTCTACAAATAACAAACACTACGCTTTCCGACTAGATCGCTGTCGGAAGGCGATAACTCCGTGTTCTCCGAAACCGCGACGACGCCGATGGGGCCGCCCGCCGGGGCCGATGACAATCAGGAGAATAGCGGCAACGAATCGGAGGAGGTGGATGACATCGAGCTGATATTCACCACTGACGAGTCTAAGGATATGAGCATGAACTTGCAGGTAAAATAGTTGATAATTTTTTTCTAGGATTAATTTATTGGATCGCCATGCCGTTCTGTTTTGACCGCGGCTTCGCTCGCGCCAATTTAGATTCTTACTACATATAATAAACCAACATTAAAACCCAATTTTATTTTAAGTAATCTTTACTACTTACTCATCTTTCTTTTGCTCAAGGAACTCTTGTCTCGTCCCTCACATTTTTCAGTCATTCACAACGCTCTCATCCCACTATCTCTCTTGTCTATCATATCCCTTCCTAAAGATACTCATTCCCCTATTAACTCTCGTCCCTCGCGCCTCGTCTCCGTCGTTCTCCACACACACTTCTTGTTTTTCGCAAGCTCTGCAGGGACTAGAGCAGTCATCACAACATTCAGTTAAACCTGATACCCAAAAATTGCTCTATTTCTGTGCTAGGCTGCTGTACAGTTGCATGCATTTCCATTCTACCGAATCGACGCTCTTGAATTTACGCTTTCAACACTTCGACAACGATTGCTGCTTTGCTATTCCAGAATTCCATGATGGGCACGGTCTTGCCAAATATTAATTTGCCATACACATTTCAGTTGCCATACAGATGTTGTTATTCCTTTATTTATCGACTTTTACGACACACGATGGAAGAGATGAGGTAATGCTATTCTAACCCGGTATCATAACATAACCCTGTATAATTGCCTCCGTGGTCTAGTGGTTTGAGCCATATGCTCAAAATCCGGAGATCCTCAGTTTGATTCCTGGGTTAAGTTGGTATTTGTTAATTTATCACTGTGCGATTTTACCCAGTTTGGTTAGTACAATGCAGGCTGAATCAACTGATTGTAAGAATGAGGATGAGGACAAAGAAAAACGGCAATAGGTTCCAACAGTTTTGAAGCACACCAGTAGAAATCAGACGTTCATCAAAAGTTAGCAGGAACTCGGTCGCGTGCATCCGCGTCATATTTCAGGCTGTAATTGAGCCCGCGCGGAGGCCACTGCATATTTATTAGTTCTTTTATATCCACCGGAGCTTCCGTACCGTATTGAAGTTCCGTCATTCATTAATTATGACCTGTTATTTGTATTGAAAGTGGGTCTAGTGAGGGCTTGTTTATGAATGAAACTTGCATGAAGGAAGGAAGTATTGATTTTGTCTGCAGTGAGCTTGCAAAAGAGCACCTTATTTTGTTTTATTTGGTGTAAGGGACGCACCGCAAACTGATAGGAGTTGCTCAGTAAACGAAGAATTTCCTGGTGACAGTTGTTCAGTTTCGTTGACTGAGGCTAAGTCTGTGGAACTTTTTAGAAATATTTGTTTTCTTCGCCCACCTTGTAGTGTGGAATGCTTATTAATTTTTTTTAGATGTTTGACGTTCTATACATAATTGATACGTATGGAATAAGAATATCATCATCATCAGCTCATATATGTTCCCACCGAGGGACACAGGGTAGGCCCCTGGAATAGGGCGATTGGGCTTTAGTCAACCACAAGGGCCTAGTACCGATTGGTCGACTTCAAAAACAACCTTTTGAATTTCTTTGTAGGTGTTTGCAGGTTTCCGCACGATGTTTTCCTTTACTGTAACAGCGCCGAATATATGTAATTCAGAAACCGATATACACATTGATACTTGGTGGTAATCGAACCACGACCTCCTGCACAGGGGACAGCGGCCCTATTCACTACATCACTACACCATCGGGCATAGAGGCGGAATAAGAATATACTTAGACGTAATTTATTCTGAGTATACCTTAGTTTCGACACTACTTCTCCTACCACCACTAGCAACTAACAGCTACTAAAAGTTTACTGCTAGACATAGCCTTACCAATGAAAGTATTTTTCATACCTACTGCGCTTGATTGCGATTTGCGAATGAATTTTCCTTTTCCTTTTTTGACGGCCTTGATATCGACAGCAGAAAGATAGATTCTGACCCAGAATCATCACACAGTTTCGTAAATATAGTGCATATATTGCAGGAGGACCTTGTTTCCATTCGGGAGACTGGCGACTGCGAGCAGTGGGCACCGTCGTCCGCCTCGACGCACTCCACGCCCGTGCTCATCAAGTTCCACACCCTGGATCCTGACTTCCAGCCAGGTAGGGGTGGAAAGAAGTTTAAAGCTCTTTATAGTATTTTTATCTCAGTAATACTGCCGCTCGGCCATACTGACTCATGTTTACTATGGCGAACTCACGCACGCTAAAGGCGTTTATTCACTCATCCATATTAGATTCGTAAATGTATGATAGCTTGTGCATCCATCCATATCCGTTTCATATGGATGTTTTTCGGATACGAATTGGATACGAATCTAATATGGATGAGTGCACAAACGCCCTTATTAGCTATTGCGTGTAGGGTAGGTGCATTTAATAACACAACTATGGCAAAGTGGCAGTCATGAGATAAAATTGTAAAAAACTGTTGGAAAATATTTTCTCCATAATTTTCTCCTATTAACTTATATTATAATTCTTTTCATGAGAATTTCAAAAACGGTTAACAAAAAACTGGTTCTGTTATTTTAAATTTTAACCGTTGCTTTGTTTACCGTACAATAAGATAAAAAATCATTATGTTATAGTTACCTATTATATTATATTATATTATATTATACAAGCGATTTTATAAGTTTAGATTATATACTATATTCGTTTTTATTCCCAATGTGTAGGAGGTGAAAACGTAGAAAATGCGGAGAATGAAAACCAGGAGAACAGTAGTCTGCAAGGAGTGATCGCTGAGTCTTCACTGAAGATGAAGAGGGTTTCCTTACCAAGTGACTCTTTGACCCTGGGCAAGGAAAGGCACGTCGCCTTTAATGGGAAGGGAAGCCTGGATTTGCCTGGTGAGGTTTCAGACATAGAAATAGCTATCGAAACATGTCGGGAACCGTTGAACGGGGTTCAAGCAGGGTTCGAGGATATAATATCAATGGATATATATCATGATATATATCCGATATATATCCAACGATTTTTTGTGATATATATCAATACAAAAAAAATGTCAAAAAAATTATTAGGCAGATTATTGCTATTGTTCCTGACACCCGGTATTTATTTTGAACATTTGAGTTATTCTTATCTAACACTAGCTTCTTTGCAGGTCGAGGCATCCTAAAAAGCTTCGACAACAAATCCGACAACATGCTATACAAACGCAGCCCCAACACTAGCACCAGACGACTAGACTCCGTCGACAGTCTCACCTGCGAATATAACCGGGGCCTTTCCTTCGACAACACTAAATCTTCCTCTTTCGAACTAGGGTCAAGTATGGATATATTGCATAGGGAAGAAAGTATGGATAGTTTTCATAAAAATGCTCATTTGGGGCACAGGTTTTCTGTGTTCGCAGAGACGGATATATCCAAGTGTGGTATTTCGGAAGATGATCTGTCCAGTAATCTCAATGTGAGGAGGAATACATGCCCCAATCCGTTCCAATATCGGTGAGTGGAAATTGAATATACATTTTGTAGTAAATGTATCTGTTGTTGAGTGGTCAGCCTTGGGTTATAGATCCAGAAATTTAACCTTTCAATTTTGTTCTTTAAATTGTCCGTACCTAAATTATCTGAAATAAACCCTGAGAATAAATCACATAGCGTAATTAATATAACTCAGCAAGTAGCACGCTCTATGTCGCCATTAACCCTAAACCCCAAAAAGTCCACCGCATAGGACATGAAGACATTACAGGGTTCACGTTAGAAAATTAAGGTGAAACTGGTAGCTTGATACATTTTTACAAACATAAGGATTTAAAAACATTTATTATAAAAAATTTGAGGTGAATTCGCTTGTTACACCTTATTCTCTTATCTTAGGCCATCACAATCCCGCCTGCTGACCCGAGCCCCGGGGCCCCTGAAGGCGGGGGGCGGTTTTGGGGCCCTCGGGGGGCGGCTACGGCCCGTGCTTCGGGAAGGGGCGGCTCCGCGGCGCGACAGCGGGGCGCAAACTGATGTCTGCGCGCTGCCCGCTAAGTGGAGCTCGGATGGATATCTGGCGTATAAGGTAAGAGTTGAAGTCGGGGGGCGGTTAATAGGCACTCGGGGGCGGTTTAGGGGAGCTCGAGGAGTGGTTTAGGGGCGTTCAGGGGCAGTTTAGGGGCGCTGGAAGATCGCTTGGGGGTGATTTAGGGGCCGGTTTAGGGGCGCTTTTGGGGGTATCTGATAACCATGGGAAATCGCATTTAACCCCGGATGAAACTGTGGCGCAAAAAGCTAGTATGTGACATATGAATAAATACAACATTTTATAATAATTTGTTTCAGATGTCGATCCCCCCGCCCGGCCCCACGCTGCCCACCCGCGGTGGGGGGACCCCCTCCCGCCGCCTCACCGTGCCCGACGCACGACCCCCCCCGCCTACCAGACGAACCGATGAGACCCGACGAGTCATGCTCAGTGATATAGGTAAGCGCTGTACCACTTTTCGGCTCAGAACTAGTATTTTTGCCATGTCTTTAAAAATTCATAATTAATTAATTACTTTACAATTTATTTTTATAATGATGAGAATATTCTTCATATTAGATGATCTATCAGAAAAAAAATAAGAAACTGGTACCTTAGAATTGTAATAATATTTTCCGTGCAGGGTTCACGTCGATGGTGCCGGAGCTGTCCCGCTCGGCGGACCCGCTGTGGGCGCTCGCCAAGCGGCCCTCCGCCACTGACTCCGCCTCTACCTCTACCTCCAAGTTAGTACGGCATTTCCTGTCCTACGATAGGATGTAAAAAATTAGCTGAGAAGACTTCAGGTTGTGAGTGAACCTAGCTATAAAACGAAAAAACTGTCCCCAAGGAACATAGGTTATTATTATTATTATTATTTATTAGCAGGCAGGCAGTTGAGACAACTGTTAGTTGCCTGTATCCAGTTATTCCTTGTTGGTTTTCTTATCATCAGTTATTTTTAATTTATCAAGTTTGTTTTTAAATTGGTTTGTGGTTTTAGCATTTACAACGTCTTCTGGCAATTTGTTCCAAGCCTCAACCACCCTGTTGCTCAAGAAGTGCTAGGTAGTGTTGAGTAGGTTGAAATATGAAAAACAAAATGGCCCATGCGAAATGACTCGAGCCGATGTCAAATCAAATCAATCCATTTGAATGGGCCAACATATTTTTTTAATATTTCGACCTATGTTCCTTGGGGAAAGTTGTTCAGTTTCATGGGTAGGCTGACATCCTAAAGATTGGTCAGCTAATATACCCGGTATATTTGGTGTAAAAAAATTAGGGACTCACCAAACTTAAGGAAGTGATCCTTGAGGGAAGTTGTTCAGGTTCAATGGCAGGATCATACCCTTAAGTATTATCAAATATTTTTTTACTTTTTGTATGCAACGTGTAACAGAAAGGGTATATGCATCGTGAAATGTGTGAATCTACCCATGAAACTGAACAACTTTCCATAAGGAACATAGTTTTTACATCAATGCTGGCTAAGAATCCATAACTAACCTAAGAATATTCCGTGTGTGTAGGTTTCTCTCCCGCAACTCGTCATACCGCTCTCCGTGCGTGAGCATCGACCGCAGCTACGACTGGACCCCGCTGCATCTGCCCCAGTACACCAACAAGAGTGAGTTCACATAGCAAATAAACTTTTATTTGTGTTTCTAAATGCACGGTAGCTTAGCAGTTAGAGCAGCGCCACGGTACGCCGAAAGTTCGAATCCTTTTGTGCAAAAAAAAAGTAATAATTAAAAAAAAAAAACATTAATACTTTAAGGAGGGAAGTACTCTAAATCGGGCTAAACACGGTCCGACATTTCACTTTTTTATGACAGTTAGTTGAATTTTCAATAAATCTATATATTGTTAGCTTCTCTAAAATATGGAGAACAACTAGATTCATAGATATAACCTTAAAATACTATGATTACACAAGGAAATCATCAGAAATATCATGAAAATCTGGCGTCTCAATGCCGAATTTCAACAACTGTGTCATTTCTATGAGCTTAGAAACAGCAAATGTTATATCAAATTCACCGTATAATTATGAAGAACATCATAATCAACTCTGTTTATCAATACCTTTTGTGTACATTGAGATATATGCAAAAATATATGAAATTGGCTTGAAACAGCCCCATGCTAGAAAAGGACAGAGCGCGCATTCTGTCACTGGTTTGAAAGGGACAGTTGCCGCGAGCACATAGACCCTTAAGTGTCAAAATAAGTAATTTTATTAAAATTGATAATTTGTTTCGTTCAGTGGACGGTGGCAGAGCCCTATGGCGCAGCTCGCTGCCGGATGTGCGTCGCGACGACACCGATACACTATTGGAGGAAGCGGAATCCTTCATCCGCCGCTCCATAGACAACTTGTACACCACTTCACAAGACTGTGAGTACTCCTTTTTATATTTTTATTTTATGCCAACCTTTTTGCCAGCGGTTTCACCCGTTGCTAAACCGTAAAATCTTTGCTCAAGAATCTGTGCACCTGTCACGTTACCACTATAGCTGTTATTGCTACAATCGCTGTCAGTGTAACCTAGCCAAATTTTAGTTCCTAGTTTGGCTATTCCTTCCATGCTGGACTGGGAGTGAGAGAAAAACATAGAATGTGCCAGCTGCATATCCTCCCGGGCATGCTGTAAAAGTCAGCTAAGGGCTTCGAGGGTTTCAGTATTGTAATTTAGGCGACGGGCTGACGACCTGTCACTATAGCAATATACAGATCCATCTGGAATAACCCTCAAAATTTGTCAGACGTGGCGGAACGACCTATGTTTAGGTCGTTTACGCTCTGCCTACCCCATTAGGGATAAAGGCGTGATTATATGTATGTATGTATGTATGTTTGGCAACAGTAATGGCGGCCCCACTATGCAACGTAACTCTATCACCATTTCTTTCTCAAATTTTCATCTAAAAATCCACCATACTTGATCGTTCGAATCAGAGATCCAATCCCACACACGGCCGTCCTGCACTATGTCTGTCCTCAAATATGCACATACATCACATTTATCACTCGGAAGAACGCTGCGAAGAAAAATGCGATTCTTAACTCGTGTGTGTGTCGAGGTCAAACCACTCTCGTTGGTAGTCGCTCACGTTCTCCCCTCGATGCACAAACGCACAATGAGTGCAGAATTGGCTACTTTCCAACTAGTCAAATCAGCAACTTTTTATGAAATGTCAAAAACGCTTTTTTGTATGAAAATAGTAAATTATGACGTCACATTTTAGTAAATATTGACTAATCAAATCAATAACTTATATACTTTTAATTCGATTATTAAAATCTAAATGTTCCTTTTTTTTTATGATGAATGAAATCCACAATATTTTTAGCCATTAGTTTTAAGTATAAACGTTTTGAATTTTTTAAGCTACCCAGTCAAGTACCCAATTTCAAGGAAACCTTTCATCCGTTTCGAGCGCCCTATGTAGGTAGCATTCTCTTTGTATTTTTTTTTTGTCGAGTGGCTTAGTGTACCTTTCTTCTTGTCATAATGTACTATTTTTTTTTCAGTGGAGCACCCGACTGGTGACCTCGGTGCGCCCTACATCCCGGCGGAGGCGCGGCAGCTGCGGCTCGGGCACGCTGTCAAGGTCATCACGCCGCACGGCCGCGTCGCTACAGGCAGAGTCAGGTATGAATGCCAATTCTTGGCCACGTCTGACAAATATTGAAGGCAATTTTAGATTGTAATGTGTATCGCTATAGTGACAGGTTGTCAGCCCAGCGCCTAAATTACAATACACTGTAACGCTCGAATCCCGTTTGCTCGGGAGGAAAGGCAACTGGAATATTCTATGTTTTACTATCGCTCTCAGTCCAGCATGGAAAAATCTTCTATATTGAGTGCAAACATTATGTGGTTTAAAGCCTTTAATTTTTAGTTAAAGGGTCGCCATTACATTCACGCCTATCTCCGCAGATACGTGGGCCTAGCGGGTAGTTCAGCCGCCAACAGCAGCGTGGTGGTGGGCGCGGAGTTCCCGCTGGCCACCAACCACTGCCTACCCCGCAACGACGGCACGCACCGCTCGCGCCGGTACTTCCTCACCGCGCCGAGCCACACCGCGCTCTTCGTGCCCTTCAGCAAGGTGGTCATGGCCTGGGCCAACTAATAACACGGTACGATTAATTTGGACTACATGAATTATGTCAAAAATTAATTTAATACGCGTCGTTGGCGTTGTCGATGGCGTCGTTGGCACATAAATAATGTCAAAAATGTTGTGGAATTTTCCGTTTGTGAACGGCGAGATTACGCTCAGCATCGCCGATAGATGGCGATGAGTTTCGCGCTTTTGTACCGTGAGATTACGCACGAAAACGTCGACAGATGGCGTTTTTGTATATTTGCCTAAAGGTATATCGGTTTCATTGAGTCGTTCGTTCATTTGACAACCCATTTGACGAAAGAAGAACGTACTTTGAATTTGGATTGAACTGAAACTAGTGAAATGGTGTCAAAGAAGGCGTAGGCTTATTGGAGATGTCAGTGAATCACGGGTTAAAGCACGGAATCGCCGATAGATGGCGATGTTAACAAATTCGATCGGCCTAAAACGTGCAAGTGAAGATTTTTGCTGTAGTGAAAAATAATCTGCTAAAATGAAGGAAATAAAAAGATAAGATGAAAAGATGATCGATGAAAAAGACATTTCTTATGTAAAATATAAAGGTAAGTGAAAGTTGAACCTACCTATTAAAATTTGTTTTGAAACTTAAATTTTACGTAAAATATCATGGTGTCGTCGTATAGATTTGTGGCTAGATTCATTAGGCCTAACTTACATACAATACGAACATTCTATGCATAGCAAATAAGTGATTTATGGATAAAATGTCTACGGAGATCAAACTAGCAGCGCTTATTTCGGAATTGATTAAATTTTGTGTGATCTTTTACAGGAGCTTAAAATATGTATAGTGAATACATAATTTCTCATATAATCTTTTAGCTTGTAAACTGAATATAAGTATTACTTCTAAAGCTATTTTCAAATACTCTGAACATAGTACATTATATTCTTGTTAAATAAGCTAATAAAATTGGAATATAAACCCTAAGAAATAAGAATTAATTCGGAAATTGTGTTCACTGATATACATAGGCTAGTTATATGCATAGTTTATGTGTATAAATTTAAGCCAAAGATAAATAAACGTTAAATTTCTCTTACCTTCATATTCGTTAAATATAAAGGCTATAGGGAAGGAAATATGTATATTATGATAATTATGACAATTTAAGAAAATTGTACTATCTTTCGTCAAAAAAAAAAAAAAACCAGAAGGACATTCCTTGTTAAATTTGAACATCAGTGTTTATTAATAACTTGAAGTAAAAATGTATAATTACGTGTTATGAGGACGCGTAAACAATATACAAGTATTATAATTGTTATAGTATGTGTACAGAATACTCTGCATACGTAGTTATTACATGAATAATTATAAATTAATTGTGTGTAACTTTGCTCACTTCTGGATTATGGTGCTCTTGAGCTTTTTAATAATTTTAATTTTTGTTTCTAAAAACGATACTAATTATACAAAATAATAATTATTTTCATAAAGTATGCCTTTTTTACTTTAGTGTGTGCAATATTAATTTCGAGGGTTTAAAATCACTTTAAAATCGACCTATTCTATAAGTGAATGTACTATATAACGGCCTACTTTCGGGCTAACAATTTCCATAGATCTCAAGCTAGATTCAACGGTTTTAGTTATAGGAATTATCAGAGGCGAAAATATAAATTAAAAAAAAAACGAAAACTTAAACATGAATAAGTACATAAAATCGTGGGGAGAGGCGATTTTATAGGTCTAATCCTAAATCATATTATTATTACGTAATCCGGAATGTTACAAAATATGCGAATAGTTAAATTTTGCCGTAAAAATATACATATTGTTGTAGAACACAATCATCTGTGGCGGTAGGTTTTATATACCTTTGGGTACGTCTTTTGATATAAATCTATAACTAAATGCGTTGAACGTCCTTCACAGCATATCATTTAATTTAGCTGTCTTATAGCATAAATATAGCTGTTTAATATAAGAAATGTATGTAATATTATATTACTAATAATTCATTGTAAAGTGTATAAAAACGTAACTTGGATCTCTAAATACCAAATTTGTTTTATGTAAACGTATTTAAATACTATTATCATGAATATCAACTCCGAAAATTATGTTTTTTTATACTTGATGAAAAATTGTTTTATTTTTTTATCCAGGTGTGGCAAGAACTCATTAAATTACAAAATTGAACAATACATAACATAAATAATTTAACAATCTACAATTTTATAGACAATGAGCTCAATTTTTTATCAGCTTTTGACAGTCAAATAAGAAATATAATCCTATTCTTGTCGCACCCTGTATTGTGTAAATCTAAAATAAAAAGGGTGTTAGGATCAGAATGGCGAACTATGTGATGGAGTGGAAGTGTCTTACTAGTATAGGGAGAAAATAACTCAATTTACAGCTAATTGTTGATAGCAAGGAGCTATTTTCAAATACTTGGAAAAAAATGAAAATATTTCTTTGATTAGTAACATGATGGGTAAAATTTTTTTACTTGTACGAAGCATTTTCTAATCTAAGAAGTTTCTGGTGTAAAATTAAAGATAATGATAAGATAGATAAGAAAACAATTTATTTCCACTTTATAATTATACAAATATGAATGAATCGTCATATAAAATCAAGTATTTGAAGATAATTGGGAATGTCATATCTAAAAGAGTAGTTAAAAGTAAAACGCGCAAGAACTAGTTTTGGAGGTAGGACAATTTACAGTAGGTAAATATCGTGCACTATTTTTTTTTTTTTTTTATATAGCCTATAGGTCGTCCCACTGCTGGGCAAAGGCCTCCCCTTTGTCTCTCCAGGCGTCTCTATTTATTGGCACTATAATTTATGAAAAAATAATAAAGAAATAATTTTTGTTACCGATTTTGGATCTTTATATTTGTATAATTTAATAATTTCATTATTTTTGTAACATTTCTGTGATTTTTCTAAAGCATTTATTTATTGATAGAGATTAAGAGCTGTCAGTATTATTATTTATTTGTTATATAATATTATAACTATAATTATATTATAATTGTATAGTGTTTAAAAACGTAGGCACTAAATGTTACACTTTGAATGGCCTCTTTAATCTTTATGTGTTTAGGATCACCATTTAACAGAGAGTGTTTTTTTTTTAATTGATTTAACAGAGAACACGAAATGTATCATATATTTATTGTTATTACAAACTTTCTTTTAAAGTAAGAAATTCGTAACCTTAATAATAACGTACCCAATTTGAGTCGTTATAATATTAATTGCTCGGAATACATTTTTAATTTCACAAGTAAATGTTGGTACTAAATTGCAATTTTGAAACTTGTGCTAAAAAATAAAGCCGAAGCGGGCGTTTGTCGGATGTTGTGTCCCACGTGTAACCTCAGGGTCCATATTACCTGTAAGTTGAAAATAAAATACTCCCAAAATTCAACTGCATATGTATTTTATTCAAAAATTAAAATTCAAGTAGGTTTTGGGACATTCTTTATATCTTAGTAATATGTGATCCTGGCCTCGAGCACACTCTCTGTTAACTTGGCAAGCTTCAGTAGTATGGTTGTGTAGTTACATGGTTGTGTCATTCTTGTTCGTTGCATTATTATTATTATTAGTAAAGGTATTATGCAGTGAGTCATTGCAAAAAAATATCAATGACAGCTTTTTTAAATTCTTAATTGAAAGAAACAAGTAAGCTAACCGTAGTCACGCACACTATGGCGTTTGTAATAGGTACTCTGTCGTCGCCGCGCCCTACGCCCCGCGCTCCGCGCTCGCCTGGCCCCCGCCGTGGTGTACATGACTACGGTTGGCCTACTTTTTGCTGTTTTACGAAGTAAATAAAGTTTAATTTGAATATATTTATTTTATTTAATGTGTGTTATGTGTTGTATATCACTAATACGTAGTTTAAAGGAACGTAGTACTATTTTTACACTCTGTATATATTTTTTTCTTACATACACGTATTCTTCTTTTTTCTTATTTCTCGGGCTTTTCGTTTTATATATTCTGTATTTGCATAGACTCATTGTATACAACGTGTAACAGAAAGGGTATATGCATCGAGAAATGTGTGAATCTACCCATGAAACTGAACAACTTTCCCTAAGGAACATAGGTCGAAATACGAAAAAAAAAATTTGACTTCCCATACTAAATACACTATCAGCTGATGCATTTAGTATGAAAGGTCACGATGTTTTTTTCGTTTTTCGACCTATGTTTCTTAGGGAAAGTTGTTCAGTTTCATGGGTAGATTCACACATTTCTCGATGCATATACCCTTTCTGTTACACCCTGTATAACCATGTTCAATCCACTTGCGTCTAAAATGTTCTTGAAGTAATTCAATATAAGTGCTCATTGGATCAGAAACTGTGTTCATAGAATGTGCCAAATAAATTGGCTCTGTGTCGCGAAATCGAAAATGAGTTATTTTCCACTTCTGTGTCGTAAATCGTAAAATTTGGATATTTTATTGTAATAAAACAATGTTATTCAATGTACCTACCTAACCTCTTAAGTTGTGTAGAAATTTGACAAAAAACTGTAATGAATAAAGCAGAAATAGAACAATGTTCTTCAATATAAAGATTAGAGTTGTACCATATGCGACAGAAAAAAAAATCTTAACCAATAATTATTATTTTTTTACTTAGATTCTGTATGTACTTGCATTCCAAATTTTTCTAATGGCGTGCTTATATTATTTATGATTTTTATGATAATTTTATTTATTTATTTATGAGCTGTGGTGTCATGATAATATAGTATTTTTAATTATTATCAATTTTGTACAACATGGTACAGCTCAACAAATAAATTTTCAAAAATGTGGTGTTTATTGTAAATATTATAATAAAAAACAAATATAAAACCTATTCTGTATCTGTCTATTGTAAACTGCTAAACGAGAAAGAAATATATTTTAAATATCATTGTATCAGATTATTATTATGTTAACCGTATGACAAATAAATATCTATCTACAGTATTTTATTTGGGTTCTATTTCAAATCCAACCAACCAACCAATCCACCCAACGTTTCAAAACAAACTTCCTACCACGTACTACTACACTGTGGAATCAGTTATCTGCCCAGGTAGGTATTTCCGGACCGTTACAACATGGCAGTCTTCAAGAAACGAGCATTTTCCCCGGCAGCGCATTTGTGACCCCCCGGGTGTTGCAAGTGACAATGGGCGGCGGTGATTTGATTACTTACCATCAGGTGACCCGCCTGCCCGTCTGCTTCCCTCTTTCATAAAAAAAATATTCCTTATCATATTTGTTATTATTTTTAATAAAAATATTGAAATCGGTGAAACAAAATTATGAAACACAAAACTCAAACTAGAAAATCTATTACTCACTATTCTGTTTTATATTTAACTGATTCCAGTTTTATTAAAAACGAAGCTCCTTAATGTTTCTTCAAGATGACTAAAAATAACCTTATTCATCTTAATGCTATGCTGGTATAAACTTATTCACCTTAATGCTATGCTGATTTACCTTATTCACCTTAATGCTATGCTGGTATAACCTTATTCATCTCAATGCTATGCTGGTATAACCTTATTCACCTTAATGCTATGCTGGTATAACCTTATTCATCTTAATGCTATGCTGGTATAACCTTATTCATCTTAATGCTATGCTGGTATAACCTTATTCACCTTAATGCTATGCTGGTATAACCTTATTCATCTTAATGCTATGCTGGTTTAACCTTATTCACCTTAATGCTATGCTGGTATAACCTTATTCATCTTAATGCCATGCTGGACAGTGGGAGGGCATTGTAAAAACTAGATTATGCCAGATATTCCTGTTCTGATCATATTCAACGGGAAATAAAAATGCGGTTTTATAAACAATAACACATTTAATAACAACAATAATTATAAGAATACTGCGTGTGAGAAATAACTCATTACTACTAAGCGAACCGAGTGTAGTTCAATAGAAAGTTAAATTAGATTAGATTAGAAAGTTAGGAAATAAATCTATTATTCATCTCATTTTAAATTATCATAATTTAAATAAATAATATAATATTACTATTATTGTATTAAGGAAAAAATAATAAATGTTGATATGAATAACATGCAAATAGAAGAAAAAGGAAAATATCGGAAAATAACAGAAAGGAAGGCGGAAAGTAATAAGACAATTAATACGATAATTTATATTGCAGAGTTTGTCGTGTAGTTTGTAATAAGGACATATAACGAAAATTCATCTGAAATAAATAGGAATTGGAAATTGAGTTGAATAAGTTCAAATAAAACGAAAACAAGAAGTGCAAAAAGTTATTGAAGAAAGTGGTTGCAGTAACATTTAGAATTTGCATTTCGTTGTATTACCTCAGTATAGGAATACTTTAGGAAAAAACTTGTCGCAGGAAAAAAAAAGAATGAGCGATTTAATTTAATGCAGAAAAATAAGAAAAAACAAGAAGCAGAAATAGATTAGCAAATTGGTTTGAATTACCATAGAATAGAAATAAAGCGTAAAGTGTATTTTCTATGTGGAAATAATAATTCAGAGAAGGAAATAAACAGATGCAAGATTAAGTTAATAGTACATGGTAGAAGTAAAAAAGTACAAAGATAGAAAAATAAAACAGATTAAGAATTAAGAATATTTGTATAAAAATAACGAAAAGATGTTCAAGAAATAGAAGATTACGAAGGAAAATTTACACAGGATAAAGTGAAAATTTACATTGATCTGTAAATTCTTGAAATGGAGATTAACAATTTAGAAGAGGTAAGAAAAAGAAGTAGGTAAGATGTAAGTCCAATAAAGAAGTAAATAGTGTATAGATAGAAATGGAAAAAGTAAAAAAAGAATTAAGAATATATGAAAAATAATTACAATGTGCAAGAAATAGAAGAATGCGGAGGAAAATTGACACAGTGAAAAATGTGTAAAAAGAGAGAATTTACATTGCTCTGTAAATTCTCGAAGTGGAGATAAACAATCTAGAAGAGGAAAGAAAAAGAAGTAAGATGTAAGTCTTCCTAATAGTAGCAATAAGGTAAGCCTTGCTGAAGTAAATAGTGCAATAATGAAGTAAATAGTGTAACTACTTATAGATAAAATCGAAAAAAAAAACATAGAAATAATTTAGAATATTTAGAATATATGCAAAATAACAAAAGATGTGCAAGAAATACACAAAAATGAAAGATAACTGACATAGAGGAAAATGTCTAAAATATCAGAATTTTTATTGTTCTGTAAATTCTCGGAGAGGAGATAAATAAAATTAGAATAAAAAAGAAAAAGGAGTAAGATGTATAATGATTTGCTGAAGTAAATAGTGCAATAAAGAAGTAAATAGTTAGGTACACTATTATAGATGGAAACTGAAAAAGGTAAAAAATAATTTTGAATACCTAGGTACCTACGTATACGAAAAATTATTGAAGAGTTGAAAAAGTAGAAGAATACGAAATAAGTTTGAAGTAATGGAAAATGTGTATAATATGAGAATTTACATTGTTTTTTATATTCTCGCATTATTTAAAAAAAGATGTAAGATGTATAAGTAAGCCTTTTCAAAATAAAATAGTGCAATGAAGAAGTAAAGTGAGTGTATAGATGGAAACGGGAAAAGGTAAAAAAGAGTTTTGAATATTTATAATAAAATAAATTGAAGAGGTGAAAAAAGTTGAAAAATACAATAGTAGATTCATAGACTAGGGTGGAAGAGAATCAATTCCCGAGGTAGTTAGACGCCCGAGCGCAGCGAGGGCGGCTATAGTCCGAGAGGAATTGATTCTTCTACCCGTGGCAATGACTCTACTTTTCATTTAGAATATGAGGAAAATAAAACTAGTTGTTAATACAAACTAAGTATTTATTGTTAATAAAGTAGGTACCTATTTTTTAATTTTGTCGCGGCACTCGCATCGCAAGTTTGCGCTAAATTCACACTGGCCAGTGACATTAGCTGGTTAAAAAGTCACGACATTTCATAAAGTTTTTTTTTTTAATATGAAAAAAAGTCTTCACAGCTGACAGCAATTCAAGCAGTTCTATTTTTAAAGTTCATTCCCGCCCTAGGGTGGGGATGAAATTTGTATGAGTTATTCCTTCCCTGTGAAAGGAAAGCAGCATCTTCCACCCAATAGTCAGATCAAAACAACACTACTTTCCGAGTATGAGAAATGAAATAGTAGATTCATAGACTAGGGTGGAAGAGAATCAATTCCCGAGGTAGTTAGACGCCCGAGCGCAGCGAGGGCGGCTATAGTCCGAGAGGAATTGATTCTTCTACCCGTGGCAATGACTCTACTTTTCATTTAGAATATGAGGAAAATAAAACTAGTTGTTAATACAAACTAAGTTAATAAAGTAGGTACCTATTTAAAATTAATAGTCATATTGGTATCCCGCCAATTTGTGTTGACTTTTTAATTATTATTTTTTAATTTTGTCGCGGCACTTGCATCGCAAGTTTGCGCTAAATTCACACTGGCCAGTGACACTAGCTGGTTAAAAAGTCACGACATTTCATAAAGTTTTTTTTTAATATGAAAAAAAGTCTTCACAGCTGACAGCAATTCAAGCAGTTCTATTTTTAAAGTTCATTCCCGCCCTAGGGTGGGGATGAAATTTGTATGAGTTATTCCTTCCCTGTGAAAGGAAAGCAGCATCTTCCACCCAATAGTCAGATCAAAACAACACTACTTTCCGAGTATGAGAAATGAAAATAAGTTTGTAGTAGTGGAAAATGTGTATTATATGAGAATTTAGGTACATTGCTTTTTTTTAAATTCTCGGAGTGGAGATAATACTTCAGAAGAGGAAAGAAAAAGAAACAGATGCAAGAAGTAAAATAAAGAAGTAAAGAGTGTATTAGTAAAAGTGTAAATGTAAATATAAAATAGCAAATAAAGATTTATTTATATTTAAAATACTTTAAGGGATGCAAGAAAAAATAGAATAATAAATAGAAGAATTATTGTGGTTAATATTCCACAGACTCCACAATTATAAAAATAAATAGGGAAGGGAATATATTTTTGATATCAACAGAAAATAACTTTGCGATAGTTTTGTAGAACATAGTGTTGTGTAAAATCTATAATAAAATAATAATCTTAAATGGAATCAATAAATAAATGAATAATAAAGCAGAAAGAGTAGCAAATTATATAGAAGAAGGTAAAGAAAGAACTGAAGATAAAATCAAGTACATACTAAATGAAAGTAAAAAAGACAGTAATAGAAAAGCTGAAGAAATATGTTTCGTTATAACTAGGTACTATTATTATTTTTACTTGAAAAAATTAGAATGATTATTGATTTAAATAGATTCAAGTTAAATATAGTGAAAAATAAAAGAGGAGTACCTGCTAAGGGCAGATAAAAAATAAATTAAGATTAAAATAACATAGATTGTAACATTAAACTTCGAAAGAATGATAGCATGTGCAAGAAATAACTAAAATATCAATACTTACTTAAAAACTAAAAATAGATTAAAATTTAAAGTTAGTTTCACTTTACGATTTTACGAAGTAACGAATAAGTAAATAATTATTATTAGTAATTGTAAGTAAATAGGGTGTGGAGAAAAGAGAAATACTCGTGAAGTTACCACATATCAAAGATAAGATACAAAAACTAAATTTAAATATGAATTATGTAAAATATTGAAATAGACAGGAAAAACGAATTAAACTCGATATTTATTATTGAGTGTATAAAGTAGAAAGTGGCTGCTAGGAAGAAAAATGTAAAAGAAAAATGAAAGATATACCAAAAGCTTACAAGTACTTCAGGAAAAAACAGTGAACTGTCATAGAAAAAAAAATATCTATTAGATCTACAATTTCATAAACATAACATATGTAAGTATTATTATTATTCTGGTGAATTTATATTTTGAATTAGATTATGTAGTTTTAAATAATACTAAGATTTATTGTGAAAAATGAAGTAAGTACCTGTGTTAATAAATATAATCAAAGACTAATATAAACGTTATAGAAGAAAGAATAAAAAGAGTGAACGTTTTGAGAAGTGGTCCTTATGAACCTAAACGGTCTGAAAAGTGAAAGTATGTTTATGGTTTAGTCAAGAGTAATAGGAAATTCATAGGAAGAATAAATGAACAGTGCAGGTTATAAGAAAATGGTGTAATAGAAGTTTATAATATTAAAGACTATAAGTAAAGAGTACAGTAAAGAAAATATAGAATACATAAAGGTAAGAGTAGAAATGATAGCAAGAAGAAAAATAGTAGAGACAGTATTTTACAGACATAAATAAAATGCAATATGAAACATACAAACCATAAATATCATAATCTAGGAATAAGTAAGTTTAGAAAAGTTAGTGATATATAGTGTAGATAACAAAAATGTTAATAGTATAATATAATAGTGTATCAAAGTGTGTATCAATAGTATAATAGAAAAGACGTAAAATAGGTGATAGCAAGGTAAGAAGCAAGGACGAAGGTAGCTGACATAGTACCTACTGAACAAAAATTGTAGTTGTATTGAATAAAATTTCCGATAAAATACATTCAATATGGAAATTATATAAAATCTTTTATCAGAAGATATTGGGTTGTGATATGATATTTCATTACTCATTATTACATAGTATCAAAACACAAATTATCTTGATTAATAACATTAGAATAGGTACAATATATTTACGGTACAATTATGAAGGAATTAACTAAAGCGCATATTAGGAGAAAGAGCAAATAGAAAATAATAATAGTTATTAATAAAATAATTGAAAAGTAAAGTAGGTAGGTATAGTAGTCATAGAAAACAGAAAGTCAAGAGAAATAAAATAGTAAGAACTAAAATGTAGTAGACATAGAATTGTATAACAATAATGTAGAGAGAAAAGAGGAAGATTTGAAGATCTAAGAACTTATTCTAAAAAGTTTTGTGACTTAGTTAATATGATACAAATACAAAGTACGTATAATAGAATAAAATAGTGATTTTTGAAAATAAAGTGCAGAATTAGATAGAGTTATTAGGTAAAAGACAGAAAAGTACCTTACCTACATAAAATCGTAGAGGTGAAGAAACAAGTCCTAAATTATGAATTAAGCAGGTAAGAAAGAAATGAAGTAAAATTATCTTAAATATTGACATTTGATAATATTACGAAGTGTAATAGATAGGTAGAGGAAATAAAAGTAAGTGAAAAATAGATGTGGTAAAGACAAAACTTTTATAGATTGAAAAATTAAGAAATATAGTAAAAATAACTAAAGCAATTTGAAAATATGAATAATAATAGTTAGAATATACAAGATTCCGACAAATGACAGTCAAAGAAATATAGATACAGGAAAAAAGAAAAGAAATAGATAGTGTATAGAGATTTGAACAGGATATGCTACAAGTATAAGTATAGAAGGAAAAACAAAGATTGCTTATAAAGAAAATTAAATGGAAATTATAAGGATGTGTAATTTTAACCAGTGATAACTGACAAGAAAGAAGAAAAGAGTGGAAAATTTAATAAAGAACAAGATGGATGTGTGCGTGTGAAAAGAATAGGTAAGAATAGAAAAGAATAAAGAAAATATATTACAAGTATCTACATTTTTAGAAGGAAAATCAAAGATTGCTTATAACGGAGATTATAAGAGCATACATTAAGGAGGTGTAATTTTACCCAATGATAACTGATAAGAAAGTAGAAAAAAAATGAATAGAGAAGAAGATGAATGTGTGCGTGTGAAAAGAAATAGTTAAGAATAGAATAAAGAAAAAAATAGTATAGAAAATGATACAAAATAAAAGAAAGCGTAACTGTAAATAAACTTATTACAACTTCGTCAAGTGCAAAAGTCTGGAGGCACTACTCGTACTTGTACAAGACAAGAGAGAGATAGGAAGATAAAATAATAATAGGAAATAAAATGAGAGTTTAAGCTGAAGGTGGTGTAGGAATCATAAAATAATAATAAAATATATTAATCGTCATAAATCATTTACCTCCATGATCATAAAGAAAGTACGGAAGGAGAAAAAGAAGAGGAGGTAATACAGAAAATAAAGCAGTAAGAATAAGGTTGAAGATAAGAAAATATAGAGAGATATGTATAATGTTTTTCACAAATAAATATCGTCTGGTAGATAAACATGGAAGAAGGTAAAAGTATAAAAAAGAATACAAAAGATATGATTCAATAAGAAATGTAAATTGTGTTGTAAACAGAAATATTGTTAAAATAAATAGAAGAAATAGCTAAAATAATAGAAAAAGAATATTAAAGAAACCAAGTAGATAATATTTACAGCAACCAGACGATTCATGTGGGAGATATTATAATTAATAGAAATAGATAAAAGAAGGAAGATAAGATAAGAAGAAGCATAAATAAAAGAAGAACGGGTAAGAAAGAAGTGGAAAAAATAGAAAGTGATAAGTAATGGAACTACATAAAGTCAAGGTATCAGAAAATAGGTAAAGAGGTTTTAGAAGGAATTTTGAAGTAAAACATTGAACTACATGCTTCGGCTCGTATCACAGAGTCTTTTGAACAACTTACACAATAATCAACAGGAACAATAACAACTACAACAAAAAGTAACTAATGTGCAAAAAGTAAAAAAAAACCTAGCAAGGTCAACCGTTTTAAACAAATGTGCGGCTACCCTACTATACAACAATTATAAAAACTGCAAAATATCACAGTGTACTTACTAGCGCTAGAAAATAATACTGTCTTTGGTAATTATTCGATCAAGTGCTACTCATCTAAATTGGCAAGTAAGTTTAAAATATTGCCGATGAATCTAAGAATGGATTCAATAATCTAACTTTAGTATCTGGAATGATCACTGTATTGGTTGATCGGATAGTCGGCGTACCACCCGAAGGCACCATTGTCTCCGGTGTGGGCCCCGAAGTCCACATACTCGCCGAAGTCTGGGGGCCTCTCTGCCAGTCGCTGCGAGGCCCCCAATGAGGCCGCACTAGCTATGTCTTGCTCCTGCTGCTGCTGCTGCTGCTGCTGCTGCTGTTGTAGCTGAAGATTTGCCACCCTTATAGGCTGCTGAAGAAGTTGCTGCTCCGAAGGTTGTGCCAGGCCTATAGCTGTAATTTATAAAATTCGTTTTTTAGAATATTAAGTATTCATTGGCAACGTTATATTAGTATCAGTTTATTATACGACTATTATTATACGACATTCACAGAGATTATTAATAGTTATATAACTTATTTATTTATTTATGTTCTAAATAAAAGTAAAGGAAGGGTTTTTAAACCAACTGAAATAAATTGCGCAACCCTAATAAATATGAATTAATCAAGGAAATCATTCATACTTCGGTCATAAGCATAACCTGTAGATCAACACCCATTCAAATTAAATCGAGTAATTAATTTCAAATTAAATAAGTATTGTATTCCGGACTTTATAAATACCTTGAGTACCTAATTTGATTTAACGATCTCTAATCTCTATTAATTTGATACAAATTACTGACATGCAATACGAAATATAACAAATCGATGTTATCGATCCACTACGATGATCCATCATGCTTGTCGTCATAAAAATAATCAGCTCTCAAGTGTGACGTGTGACAGCGAGTTTGAGTTCGTATCACAAATGTCAGTTCAGTACAAAACGACCTGTCAAATCCATACTTAATATTGCTCTCAATCTTGGGATCGCTTTATAAATACGAGCCTTAGCAAACCGACCGGCCAATCAGCTTCAGATTACAAGTATTTACGACTGCTTAGTGTTACGACATGGCCCCGAGATATTTGCAACCGATTTACGTGAACAGACCGTTAAATTCAGAGCGCTGGACAATTGTCTCTGGGTACCCATTGGATATTACAATATTACGAAAGACGGAATTACTTGGTGACCACACCCCTCAGCATGCCGCCGTGCGATTACGAATAGGTAACTTCCATGCTGGACTGGGAGTGATAGAAAAACATAGAATGTGCCAGCTGCATCTCCTCCCGGGCGTGCTGTAAAAATCAGCTAAGGGAATCGAGGGTTTCAGTGTATTGCAATTTAGGCGATGAGCTGACAACCCATCACTATAGCAATACACATAATCATCATCTGTATTAGCCCTCGAAACTTATCAGACGTGGCGGAACAACCTATGTTTAGGTCGTTTTTGCTCTGCCTACCCCATTAGGGATAAAGGCGTGATTTTATGTATGTATGTAATATGTATGTATCTTGCATTTATCTGTCAAATCTCCATACAATCTGGCAGATAGATGTGATAAAAAATGGGGCGTATCGCGGCTGCATGCTACGGAGGCTGTTCAACTTCAAAATTTGTGTTATGGTCTCATAAAGAGTTTAGTTTTACGGTTTTACATATCCTGGTTTTAAATCAAGCATGACTACATTAACCGAAGCATAACAAGCTATCATTAAACCGTTGCATAATTCGGATATGCGCGATATATTACAGATGCTATCACCAAACAATGGTAGAAAGCAACGAAAGGTAGATTCGTATCTTTTGAATGTAAAAAACGAGAAGTGAACGTTTGTAGTTCGCGAAAAGGGAAGGGAAATGCATCGGAATTTTTTAACAGACCAGTGCGATCGGCCTTAGTGATAGAGGTTGCTGCAACAATTTTAGAAAGTGAAATTGTTTCACTGACAAGAACATGTATCTAAAGCAAGCAAGCACGTTCCGATCTGATATCAATAAGTAATCTGACTTACATCCTGGATGCCATGACCAGAAATTGTTTTTAATACAGCAAATTCTAAGTTCAAAATATCAACAGCTTGATTGTTATTTGATGCATTTGATTTGATGCGGAAGTGGTTAGATTCTAGTTAGAGTCAAATAATCAATTCATATTCTAACCGTTAGAATATGAATTGATTAACCTACAAGATCATTGTTTTGACTTTAGTTACTTTGCATTCATTTCCTTATCACGACCATATTGTATAAATTTGAAACAAGTTAGGCATAGAAAGCCGATCCTTTGTGATGCAGTGAAAGTGGCTATAGCCTAAACAGACGAGTAGATTTGACATATAGATCCATTCCATCTCGCTTTCATTGACATTTCACACTGAGGAATCATCTATCAGATCAATGCGAAGAATGAAAGGTGAATTCGCGGACATGACAGGCGCTTTGTGAAAAACTATCTTATTTATTAGCGTGATGTGAGAACGATGTGAATAGGATTATACATAGATGGCGATAATGAGAATAAAGTTGATGAGGGCTGAGAATAGATTGGTAAACGTGATTTCATACCTAATAGAAGCTTATGTTAGTTTGTTGGTATAGGTAAAATCACCGTTATTGGACAGATTCCGCTACGCAACAAAGGAAGTAACAACGTGTTGTATTTTCAACTAGCTTTCCGCCCGCAGTTTCATCAGCGTTAAATGAGCTTCCCGGGGAAATAAGGGTTTTCCCGCGGTGAAAAGTAGCCTATGTCCTATTCCAGGATCTAACCATATGTGTGCCAAGTTTTACCCCGATCCGTCCAGTGGTCGAAGCGTGATTGAGTAACAAACATCCATCACCCGATTGTCCGAAAAGAATACGGATTACGTGCTTCGGGGGCACGTTAAGCCGGCCGGCCTGGTCGCTGTCTTGACAGTTGTGGTTACACAAGCCATGTCAAAGGCCTAATAGTTGTGTTATTAGATGGTTTTAAAAATTCTGACACCATGGTTCATTGGGTCGTTATACGACTCGAAAACGCACTCCACTCGATAAGAAAAAGAAGACTTGGAACTTACGTTGCGGCTGGTACTGCGGCAAGGCTACCGGCTGGTACTCCTCGTCGTAGAACGCTTGCGGCAGCTGCGGCGGCGGAGGGGGAGGGCTGAGGGTCTGCCGGGGGACCCTGACGTGGAGGTTGGACAGGTCCAAGAAGGCGATCTGGTCTGCAGGGACCGCAATGAACGACGGACGGGCAGTCGCGAGCGCGGCCACGCACGCCAGGATTATGAGATGCTGTGGGAGAAGGACAAGATTGTTATAGATTATGATATTCATAATGAAGTAAATGCGAACTGAAGTCTCATGGGTAATTGAATCTTAGGACCGTATTAATTAGTAATCGAATCTTGAGACTGACAGCGAGTTTGAGTTCGTATCAGAAATGTCATTTCAGTACAAAACGGACTATCAAATCTATACTCTATTCAATATTGCTCTCAATCTTGACCGTTTCTGTTTAGATGTCGTTAGAAATAAGCACAGAACTCGTTATATCTGCCCTTAGAGCTCTAAGTATCTGCCCAATCATTTAATCCTATAACATGCTTGCTCTACATTCAATTCAGCAACCTTATCACAAATTATGACGATTTATTTACACACATGTCCTCAATTTTTTTCACATATCTCGGCGACTATTTACACTGATGTTTGAGTACTTTCTGTTCCTCCCATGCTCATGCTAATAACTATGTAGAGTGTAGTTACGCAATGGCCACAATTCGGAGTTAACAAGATTTAACTAAAATAAAACCATACCTGTCAGTCTCCGTCTTGAGCGAACAGAAAAGGATGGCAGTATAAACGGACTTAATATAATTCTGTAAGTTCAAAAATCTATGGATAGTTACGTCAAGTTAAGTTGTGACGTGAACGGGTCCCGGCTAAAACCTATAAAATTTTTGAACGAGTTCTATGTGACCAGATTATAATAAGTCCGTCTATACCGCCATTCTTTTCTGTTCGCTCAAGACGGAAAATTACGGGTAGGTATGGTTTAATTTTAGTTAAATCTTGTTTACGCCGAATCGTGGCCAAGACGTGAGTTAGCTTGGTTTTAACGGTTCACATAATTGATGGTTCATTCTACTCAATGAAAAGCGTGTGTAACGGAGTGTGCTTTATGTTTAAACTAAGTAAGTATTTCTTGTATAATACTTAGGGCCATTGTTTAAAATGGCTAGTTAAATCTTTTTATTTGTTTGAATAAAACATTGTTCTAGCAATGTCCGATAAAATATGTAGGTACATAAATTTGTACTTTATTGAAGCATAAATACCACTCTGTCTAATTTTGAAATTTGACAAAAATACGCACGTTTTTTCAAAGTACGGACAAGTTATAATATCGACATAGAAATAAATAGGTAAGTTTACGATCAATTATGAAAGTTTTAGACAAGAGTTCTAATAATTACCTATAACTATAACTTAGGCCTCTAGCATAAAATAATGACCAACTTAAGAGAAAATGACAGCTATGGTTTTATTTTAGTTAAATAGTGTTACCGTCGAATCGCGACCATTACGTGTTAGTTGCGCAATGACAGTAACCGGAGACAGAGCGCGGTCAACTGTACTGTAATGTAACTGCAACGCACTGGTGCGGGTTCGATTTCTTTTTGAGCATCGATTTCTTGTTGTGCTGCTTTACTGTATTAGTGTGGTAATAACTGCCGGTAGTCTGAGCTATGGGTTCTATTCCCAGGGCTAAGTGATCAACAACAAAAGTTGTTGTTTCTGAAGTAAGTACCTGATACTAACTTTAACTTGTAAATATTATGTAAGTAATGGTTTAAGGCCCAAAGTTACAACAAGCCAACGGTAAACAACCTACTATTAATACTTGTACAGTTACTTTAACAAAACGCCACCTACGTGCCGAAAATAATCGTTTTGCAATCTTCCCATAGCGTTGGGAAAGAAAACGAAAGGGCTGCGTGGGCGCATTTTCCGAAACGACATGGCTGGTTACATTAGTTTAATTTCACGCTTGCCGCAGTAAACTGACGCCTACACTAGGTACTGAGAGAGCTTTAAAATGTGACACAACTTATTTAATTTGGTTCTGTCAGTTTTGGATATTTGAATATAAATAGAGACAGAAAAACAACAGCTGATTATAATACGGTCAAAGTAAAGTAGGTATAACGCTCAAAACAAGACTAACCATCTAATATTCCGTCTAAGCGTGTAACGTCACTTAGGCAGGATTATAATCAGCTGTTGTGTTGCTGTTTCTTTTTTATTTATATTTTAGAAAGTGACAGGACAGGACTTATTATAAGTTAAGTTGTAAGTTGTGTCTATAACAGAATCGGCATGTTTAGGCACAGATAATATAATACTATACTAGTACAAATGCCTAACGTCATACAACAAAACTGGTCCGCATTAACCGGGCAGACCGCCGGGCAGGCCCGTTTTTAGGACGACATTGAGACGCAATTAAATAACACATTTACTTTATTTGCACAGTTTTTCACGGTTTAAATCTGTTAGATGAATGTTTGTTTAGAACGGGTTAGGTTACCCGTCTTAAGCGTAGAGCCATCTCTTGATATTTTTAAAAGCTTATTTACTGTAGTACGGAATGGTTTAGGTTTTATGAATAAAACAAAAAAATTCTGTAGTTAATTATAAGTATCTAAATAACTAACTTCGCCTTTGTATGCTTTACTTCGCATTTACCTTAATAGTCCGTTCATAATAAGTTACGTTAAGGCCTCGCCCACACAAAAGCACACTGTAGGCAATTTATTATAGCAAGAGATTGCATAGGGCAGTATCGCAAAGGGCTATTGTTTTGATAAAGTAAATATCAAGGCAATCCGCTTTTGTTTAGATATCTAAGATTTACTCGAGGCATTATTGTAAGTAAATAGTCGTTATCAATTTCAGACATGATCTAAGCAAATTAATTGGCTACTTTCCAACTAGTCAAATCAGCAACTTTTTATGAAATGTCAAAAACGCTTTTTTGTATGAAAATAGTGAATTATGACGTCACATTTTAGTAAATATTGACTATACAATAACTTATATACTTTTAACTCGATTATTAAAATCTAAATGTGCATTATTTTTAATGATGAATGAAATCCACAATATTTTTAGCCATCAGTTTTAAGTATAAACGTTTTGAATTTTTCAAGCTACCCAGTCAAGTACCTAATTATATTATACCTTAGACAAGACATGTCATATTTTTTTACTAAACTAACAAAAACTGTCAATATAACACGACGCATTTTTGTTCTATTATCAAAGATATTGGATAATTTTGAACGGAGGGATTTTCATACTAAAATAAACACAACTGAAAGCCGTTAAAATATACTTATTAATTATAATTATAACATTTATAGCTTAGTAAGTGTACAATAATGGACAATGTTTAGGTAATATCCAAACATTTACCATGTTACTATGCCATCTTATGCTAAATAAATTATAGTTTCGAATGACTTAGCAGAATGGTAATTATATTGTAATATTTAGCAAATGTTTACATTCTCCACTGGGCAGCTGTCATTCAAGAGAAAATTACTTGTATTTAGATTTCGTAAGAAATTATCTAAGAACCCGTAATACGGTTGAATACGGTCAAGCTTTAAAACCTTTGCATTGGTATACTTTGTCCAATGTAGCTTGAGTCCTGTGACAGCAGGTAGGAAATATCAAAACATCACAGGTGCGAAAGAGACTCCTTCATAACGGTATGTGTTTGACATCTGTCAAAAAGATCAAGCTATGTTGTACAGAGTATAGTGGTACTTGTTTCCTATAAATCTGCGACTTTAGTTTCTTTATTACAAAACCTTGAGCGAGTATTTCCATTCCAGTTTTGCTTTTTTAAAGCCGGTCGAACGTTGTAATTTTAGAAAGTAAAGTAAACCGATTTCACGGTTTTAAAGAGAGAATTACGTGACACTCGAATTGAAAACATCGATAATAAGTTTGAGAATAAAGGAACTCAATTTAATTATGATAGATAATGAAGCTGTGAACGTATCTCATGTTCAAATTAAAAGTAGTTACCTACTAAGTAATCATCCTCCTAGCCTTGTTCCCGTATTTCACGGGGTCGGCTACCTAATCTAGGGAATTGAGCGAGGGTACTGGTTTTTACACAGAGCGACTGCCATCTGACCTCCTAAGTACCTACGTACCTACTAAGTAATGTTATAAATTATAAAATATATAAAAGACAACGTGTTACCTCAGAAATTAGTAGGTATCTAATTACGTATAAAAATTGAAATGTTTGAAGTACCTAATTTCAAATTATTTTAGTTACTTAATGGGCTCGTATCTTGGCTCGTATCGTCATTCCTTTTCATCCACAATTTTTTGTCAATTCAGTGAAGCTTTTAAAAAATATTTAACATATTAATCCAACTTATAAAACCACATGAAACACGGATCTACAAAGGGCGTGACCTTGATAAATGTAGTGCCAAGCCTCGATAGCTGGAAGTAGTTTTCTGCGCATTGTCCGTCGTCTGTTCCCGCTTGTCTTACTTAGCTCGCTCGCCTTGTGCGGTGAAAGGTTGTTGGGCGACAGTTGGACGTGTACTGTACTGTATTCGAGGTATTCTACTAAGGCTTGAGACACATATTTTTGTTGTTGTTAATGTTAAAATAGGCTGAACTAAAATTAGGCAGATGAAAAAGAAGAATAGGACATTAAAAGCCTATAGAGTCTACAGGCAGCAGAATTCGATGCAGAGCTCTAAGTAAACCACAAATAGACGGATATTTGATACATTTTATTATAAAGTATATATTGATCTATGCATTTTATGACTTAAGTTGATCAAAAGACAATGCATTTTATTTAGTTCAGTTCTTATTTTCAATGATAATAAAAGCCATTGAACCTATTATAGTAGAATACACCCTTCGTAACGCAACAGTTGTCTTGTATAAGTTATCGAAAACTTCCTGCACCTGGTCCGGTGACCAGGCTGGTCTTGTTTTGCAATACGACATTGTGGTAGGACACGTCACGGCAAAGTGATATGCGATATTACTGGCGACTTTTTTGGCGGTCGAAGGTCATCTGCACAAAATATCGGCTTGATAATTGTCATAACTTGGCCTTTTTATTAACACTTACTTTGTTTTGCCTACACATTTTTTTTTATGAATAGGTAGGTACTATTTATTTAGCATGTTTTGACCCGGTTTTTAATACTAATTTGTAAATTTGCGAAAATGTAAAAGTTTTGAATGTGGCAAACCGCGGGCGGAAAGTTAGTATCGAAATAAATTAATGTTTTTTTAGACACGACTTTACAGCTTGTTCAGTATACTTTACGGTCCTAGGCTCGTATTTATATTGCGAGCTCAAGTTTGAGAGCAATATTAGATTTGACAGGCCGTTTTGTACTAAAATGACATTTCTGATTCAAACTCAAACTCGCTGTCACTCTTGAGAGCTGATACGGGCCCTAATGATTTAATGGTTGGGTACCGATATGTAATTGACACAGAATGCTCACTTCGCTTGGTTTGCGAACCGTAAACGATTTTACCTTGCGGACTCCATCGAATCAAAACAATTAGCCATGGGTTATTGGGCTCACCAATTGTTTACACTAAACGAAAGGTTACGATTTAACTATTTCCACACCGCTAATTATTCAGGTTATGCGTAGGCGCAACGCTATTGAAGCAAATACCGGGTGTAAGGGACAGTTCAACTGATACGGGTTGCTCTGCTCAGTTAACGATTATTAACAACTTTTATGAAATAAAAAAAGGAATTGGCTTCCCATACAAATTTTCTGATAAAGGTGAATGGGAAGTCGTAAATTATTTTCATTTCCTGTTAGAATTTCCTGGTGAAAATTGTTAAGTTTCGTTGACTGTTCAACCCCCATCTGTTTGTGTTAAGCTGTCCCTTACACCCCGTATTTAATATGAGTCTTTAATCGATGAAGCCCTGGTACGTTGTTTGTCACGCTAGTTATAATATAATATTGCAGCTTCTGCATGTGTAAAGAATCTAATTGACCATCGTACAAAATGCTTTTAAATTGTTTCATCATTGACTCTGTCTCGGTAACCTCAGGCCTAGAATAATCCTATCATTATTTTTTAAAAGATGATTTTATGGCAGTATTTTATACCATGGTTTATAATATTATACTGTTCAAAAACAATCGAATAAAAATACAAAAATATTTTTATTTAAAGCGCACCCGTTGATGTCTTTTGTATGGGAGAACTGCAGTCGCTGTATTTGTCGTCATTAGTTAATGCTATAGATTCGTGGAGAGCTTGACTTAACTATTTATAGGTAATTTATTTGTATTTCATTTTATTTAGACAAAAATGATAACATGACAATTTTAACATTAAGTGTAGAGTAAACTAAATCTTAACCAAAATTGTTGCCGTCGCTTTCTGTAATAATAATAAATCATTATAAATAATGAATATTGTTATAGTTGTTTTGATAATAACCGAAATAGTCCCTTGATTTTTTCCAGTTCACATAATTTTAAAATGAATTATATTGTACAGCGGAAAGTTACGGAATCTTCCCACACATGTCATATTTACTACACAAAATAGTGGCAAAGGTTTTTGAAATTGTTTTACTACTTATATTTACCCTTGTTTTACTATTAATATTACCCTGGGAACGTAGATAAGTAGCAATACCAACCTATTGTTGATAGCATCAGTGAGAAATACTTTACAATAACAGTTGGTTGTTATCGAGAACTCTATCGTAATTGTTATACTTATGTTAATGTACCTTAGTATGTGTGAAATTAAAAGTTCAGAAGGTCAAATAAAATTGAAAGATTTTTAAATTTTAAAAGGGAAGAACAAAAGTTTTTCTGGCGTAAATAAAAATGGATACAATAATAGAATTGATTGTTAGCGAGAACCGCGTATACTAATGTGAAATTAAAAGTTCAGAAAGTTAAATAAAATAGACTGTTTAAAGTAAGAACATTTATCTATTTTTTTTTTAATTATTTAATTTAAAAAAATATTTGTTTGATTTAAATAATAGAGTAGATAAAACTTATTTTATGTAAAATATATGTGACATCATTGATTGCATCATCTGTCATAAATAAAAGTACTATAAACATTAAAATTTAGGTTAAAGAAAGGCACTAATAAAATAGCATTTGGTTGGATAAGAAATCTGAATACCTAATGAATATTTTAATCACCTATCTAATAATTATGCATTTTCTGGCATTTAGGCAATTTGGCCTAATGGACTAAAAACATCCTGCTAATAGTATTCTGCGTAATTTATTGCTTAATAGGAGCATTTTTTTTTAATGAGTTGATTATGATTAGGCATACAAGTTTATTAGCACACTGGCCTTGCCGCTACGCTCTGTTTCACGCTGAATTGTTTTGTAATTTAACTACTTTATATTATTCGCTACATAAATATGTGCTGATTGTTTTATTGTCGGCTGTAATTATTGATTAACACTCTGATTAGCGAACTGTGTCATTGTTTATTTAATGAATAAAATAAGCATCGACTTGCGGAATTTGAGGATTATGTTATTTAAAATCTTACGTAAATCATTCAAAATATCGTACAAATAAGTAAGAAACAGTTTGCAGAAGACAAACGAAAACGAAACCAACTTGAACTGTGCACCAAAAAAAGTGAACCACTTTCCGATTAGCCAACCTTACGTCACTAATTAAAAAACAAACACAACAATGGAGCGAAAGTGAAAATGGAACTGACCATGTTTGAACGTTGGCGGCACTGCGTCACTGCACGTTTTGGCGGGAAGCTCGCCTCGACTGAACTCGCTTTAGCCGCTGCTACAATTTTTATAGCGGTTGCTGCAACATGGCCACAGTTTCACTTTCTACTCAGTGTTGCCAACTCCCTTCGTCTAGTTTCCCCAAAATCTGAGGCCAAATTCCCAACACATTTTCTGTAAAAAAATATTTCAAATTTCTACTTCAACTGTCGGTTTTATTTAAAAATTTAGACAAGTAACTTGTGTAGCCATTCCATACTTAACTAAAACTAGCGATCACATAAAGGTGCGTCTTCACCGAGAGCATTCGTCCGCGAGCAAACATTAATTATTTCGTACACCCGGGGTTCATCGGGTCTATTGACTCGAACGAAACCCACATGACAAGAAGAAGGAGAATTACATTCGCTGAAGCGGTTGCTCACGAACGAATGTTTTTGTTGGAGATGCAAATCTACTCTTTAAAAAAAATATAAAGTGAAATGGATAAAAAGTGCTGAAGTACTGCTTTTACTATTATATTTCCTGGAAATGGCATTGATGTGATGCTCTGCCCAAAAATTCCCCAGTCAGTTTAAAATTACCCGCATTCAGGGGAATTCCTCTCACTTTGGTAACCCCTTTTACTGGGCTGCGCTGGTCGGTCGGATCGTGATCCACTTTTTCAGTGCCTTTAATGGTAAACAAAGACTCGGGCCCTGCCGCGTTTGGTGCGGTTTCACCCCGGGTGCCGGGTGCCGAGAAAACACATGAATATGCGATGGCCAGATCTTGTTCCTTGTAAGAGCTGTCGGACTAATAAATGAAGGAGCTCAAGGGATAATACAGGGTGTTATAAGTACTTTAATGTTTTGTTTTAGCAGTTTTTATTAGATGGCTTCATTCATTACAAGAGGTCTCCTGGTTTGCGACTACCCTCACACCGAAGTGGATCCCACTCTAAATAATTTGCAGTATTCTGACTTTTTTATTTTTTGAGTTGGTTCTTTTTTTATATTTTTTATGGGCTCCTTATACTTTACTGAAACACCCCTTAAGCTTTGGCACGTAATTAAATTAACACCCTGTATAGGTTTTGTTCTTCGCTACTAGAACAGCTATACTTGTAGACAAACTTGGAGAAATATAAAGGGTTCCTATCCCTAGACAAGGAACTTCGACTTTAAAATATCGTTTAAAACTCTTAAATTTCCAACTAGTCAAATCAGTAACATTTTATGAAATGTCAAAAACGCTTTTTTGTATTAAAATAATGAATTATGACGTCACATTTTAGTAAATATTGACTACTCAAATCAATAACTTATATACTTTTAATTCGATTATTAAAATCTAAATGTGCATTTTTTTTATGATGAATGAAATCCACAATATTTTTAGCCATCAGTTTTAAGTATAAACGTTTTGAATTTTTTAAGCTACCCAGTCAAGTACCCAAACGACAATTTTTAACAGCATTTCATGATGTCCTTTACCTACCTACATAAATAATCCTCATTTTACTACATCGACCACGCCACGCAAAGCGCATATCGTGACGAATCTTTAGTTTCATTCGTCATTACGATGTCGTAATATTGTAATGTCGTTTTGACTATCTTCAACAAGAATAACATCGTGCGTAACGACATAGGCGCATGCGCATCTTCGGTGACCGCCGTCAAAGGGAAGAAAGTTGCTCGGAAATTGCTGTTTATTATGCTATTGCACTATTACTTTTGACCATAACGACTTGCAACAATAAACGTATAGCGAAGATTTTTGATGTGACAGCATATTTGAAAGGGCGTAAAAAAACCGTAGCCGGTATTTATGGGCTCAATAGAAATAATTACATAATGACTTATTTCTTGTGCATTTGAAAAGGTGTTGAAAAATCATTAATTTATGATTATCATTCGCTTCTTGTTATCCTTATTTATCATATTACTTGAACTTTTTTAGCGTGACCGTAATTGAAAAACCATAAAAATGGGCATAAATAATTCCTATTTCTGTAGATTTAACGGATAAAGACACGAAAATATTGACTCACTTGTTACTAGGACAAGAGTAAAATTTCAACTGATAACATAACTTATTCAGGTCGCGTATGTCAACACCATAGCTTTATGGTGGGAGCCATTGATAAAACCGTGTTACGACTGTTACGCAATGGCCCCATACCATGATACCATACCTTAGCAAGGGCGACCACAGGCTGAGTTATACCGCTGAATCGGTCTGAGCCCTGGGTTCTGGATTGGAGGTCATGGGTGGGTTCGATTTCTTTTATATTTTTATTTTATTTTATTTCTATTATAAAAAAACTCAGTGTAAAAAATTTATAAAATATCAACTTTGTGTTTCTTAATATAAGAAACAGGGATTTTATAGGGATTGAGAAAAAAGACAAAAAACCGCATTGTTTTTACTTTGCGTTAAGACTTAAAATCGGATACCAGAGTTTATAGGGTGGTACGCCTACTCGAAAATTTAATGGATCATTAATTTATTTTGATTTATTCAGAATACCAACAGCATAATTAAATACAAGTTATATGTTTGACAGTGTTTGACCGTACCACTCGTATCAAATGAGGCACGTGCTGCAGATAGCTCCAGATAATGAGATGTGCCAGTTACAATCGTGAGCAGGAGTAAAGTAACTAGGGGTCGTATTTATAATCAGCTCTCAAGACTGACAGCGAACTTGAGTTTGTATCAGAAATGTCATTTCAGTACAAAACGACCTGTCAAATCCAAACTTAATATTGCTCTCAAACTTGAGATCGCTTTATAAATACGAGCCTAGGTAACATTTTGTAAGCACAGAGTTGTCTTGACAAGGCTTGGAGCTTCCTTAGTAGAGCAAATGATAAAGTTCCAACATAACATCACACAAATTCGTCTAAAGTCTAAAGCATCAACTCACCTTCCTCACATTTGAACGACAAGTAAAAGATGAGAACCATATTTTACATTAATAATTTTTAGTTGATCATATAGTATAAGTTCACGATTATTTTATCTATAGGTGTATGAAAACAGAGTAAATTAAGTTGCTTGACTAACTTTCAATCAAAACCTGTAAAATGTAAAATTATATTTAAATGATATAGGTAAGTATTTAGACTGGTTTCATGGTAAAAAACACATAAATAAAGCTCCTTAACGTTTATTACGTAAGCCAACCATCTTAGGAGCCGGCATAATGAGACGCGAAGCACGTGTGGTGAATATAAACAAATACAAAATTGTACCATACATACATCCTACTCGCCTGATCGCCTCCATAACTGTAGATTCGCTACGGGATTTCAACAAGTAGAAGAGAAAATAAAAAAATACGTGCAAGGACTTCGAATTTGAAGTTAGATAAGATGCCTTATATAGATAAAATAAATGAAGTTTATGGAATCGAGGGTTTCAGTGTATTGCAATTTAGGCGATGAGCTGACAACCCGTCACTATAGCAATATACATAATCATCATCTGGATTAGCCCTCGAAACTTGTCAGACGTGGTGGGACAACCTACGTTTAGGTCGTTTTTGCTCTGCCTACCCCATCAGGGATAAAGGCGTGATTTTGTGTATGTATGTATGTAATTTATGTTTATTAAACCGAAAGTAAAAGTGTATGTACCTAGTCGATTAAACAAAGCAAAACTTTTTAAAGTATGTCATTATGTCGTTTTTCTATCCGGCAGAACCAAAAGAAGTAAAATATGACCATGAATGAAGGGAAATTGATTTTTGATTCAATCTTTTTTTAAACGTATTTAGCCGCTATTCTGTGATTTAGCCCAAGAACCATTACATAAACACTGACCGATCAGAGCAATTTGGTCATAAGTAATAATGAAATAACGTAAATTTTTCACGCTTTTACTGACGATTAGGTTTTGAAAGCTTGAAATTAAATAAATAAGTTATCTTATCATTATCAGTATTTTTATTAACTTCCATGCTGGACTGGGAGCGATAGAAAAACATAGAATGTACCAGCTGCCCTTCCTCCCGGTCATGCTGTAAAAGTCAGCAAAAGGGATTCGAGGATTGCATTGTATTGTAAGTTAGGCGATGGGCTGACAACTTGTCACTACAGCGATACACATTACAATCTAAAATTGCTCTTAATTTTGTCAGACGTGGCGAAAGCGTCTTACGTTGAGGCATTTTACGCTCTGCCTACTCCGTAAGGATAAAGGCGTAACTTTATGTAGTATTTTTATTAGTTTCTTACGTAAAATATAATAACGACTATAAGGTAAACCTACATTTTAGGGCGTATATATAAATAGTTAAACCATTTAAAGGTTTACCTAACGTTTTCCGTTTACTTTACGAACTACTATCTTACAAAGTAAGTAGGTAATAGCAGCATGTCTTGTAAACGTGAGAGATTATTTACAACTACGAGTAGCTATCCGCCCCTCTGCTGTTTTGGATGTGCTATTTGCTGTATTTATAGATTTTCCTGTGGGAAAAGTAGAGCCTATCACCCTCTAGCCATCAAGAACGAACATAAGAATTTTGCATAATACCTACTTATATATCTGCTTCTTGTATACATGATAAAAAAGTCACGACGAATTATTTTTCGCAACTTATTAATCTGAGTTATTACTATATGGTACAGTATTGTATAGGTATTCAGCCAAGATAGGTATATTTCAAATAAATATTTAAAAACTTTGGCACCAAGGTTCATCGGGTTGATCAACTCGAAACCCACACGACAATAATAAATAGATAAAGCTTCTAAATAAACATACGAAAAATTGACACATTAAGTGTCAAAATTAATAAAATATAAATAGATACAGTCTACTATACCAAGTATTATTTTATTTCCAGGATCTATGCTCATAAATAGAGTTCAAATAACTACTATGAGAGAAAACCACTGATTAGAGAAAGTCGCTAGCGCTAGCTCCATTTACTCTTCTGTGGAGAAAACAGTAGGTATCATTTATATTGACAAACAACCAATACCTAGTGCTCTATCTAACTATGTACAGATAGAGGACTGTAGAATATATACTTAAAAAATGGCAAAGGAAATTTTTTATCGAAGCATCAGCGGCGGCAATGCATTCTTTTTGCGCCCCTCGGAATTGAACTACTACCGTATTTTACCCTGTATTTCCACTATACTAACCATATCTTGCCATTGCCACAGCACCGTGGCCGTTGAGTTATGGCAGCCGATCGCCGATTGCTTTCCCAACATGTCAGGTGCTTGCAACATTTCTACGGGTCTGCGGGTAGGAAGAAATGCAGACCGACTGCATGATAACTGCAATACGGTAGGTATATCAACCGCAGAAATTTCAATCCTGAACTTGGTCCCGCCTCCATTAGTAGTTTGATGTAGGTAATGTGGACCTTAGATCAAAGCACCAATATTTTTCCAGGTATTCGTTTAAACAACTTGATACCTTCACTCACGCGTTAAAAACTGAGAAAAAAAATCCTATAAGGGATCTCTTTTCCTTTTGAGTTACGGATTAAGAAACCCTAAATAATGGTCGCCATAAAATCGAAGACGGCCGACGGAGGAGGAGTTGTTCCTATCAAGAACTTAAACCTTAGCACCTAGAAAAATTGGTGCTTCTGTTGTTGATTTATTCTAGCGATATGCCCCACTTCATAAGCCGCACGCATTTTACCGGGAGGTTTATGCAAAGCCAAAGAAGGTGTTTTTTCCAGGATTTAATCCGTGGATGGAAAGAGAAGAGTTGACTACTCAGTCCTGCCGCGACTCGTAACTAATTGCTGACTGCGTATATAACTACAAATTACATAAGTAACACAAAATAATGCTCTACTCTATTAGTTAGTGTTTTCAGTCGGTCTACGGAGACGCTACCCGCCAGCGCGTGCCCGACTATCTACAGTAATCTAGGGCCCTTTGGTACCTAGGTGTGCTAGGTGTACCTATAGACACCTGGGCTAGTTTTGTGAAAGTGCTCCTGTGCTATACTTCAGCTGTTATAGGTATGTCTTCTAAGTACGTAGAAAGGCAATACCTAATTTAAGATGGCTAGATAAAGAATAAGCAGGAGATCAACTTTTGGCAGACACTTGGTGATACCTTCATTACATTACATTTGGGGTGGGATGTGATCTACTTCCTTGCGGTCCATCCCGGGCAACGGTAACACAGGCTTATCTGTAAATAAGTCCGGCTGAATGATCCCAACAAAGCGGTGGTAGGTTCCGCAAGTGCTGCCTGGCTCGCGACCACCCTCACCGGAGTCCGGCGCCAAACAGCTTGCTGTGTTCCGTCGGTGCGTGAGATTGCCAGTGCCAACAGGCATCTTCTGGGTGAGCTCGCGCCATCGTCGACTCTGACACGGTCATCCGTTACCTTTGTGTCAAGAGAAAAACAAAATAAAAAAAAAAACATTCCGTAGGTCAGCTGGCAGAAATTTCTTAGTAGAAATAAGCTGCACCTGTTGTGTCGTAATTATTTATGTACTGTCATTTTCATGTAACTTGTGTACAATAAACAATAATAATAATAATACATTAGATTCAATCTGTGTCCCTTTATTCGCATTATAGCAGATCCTTCATTATCAATACGAATCAAGTGACCGTTAAAAAGTCAATAATTTTCATTACCATCTAGTTGGTACTTACTTACAAATTAACTTAAAATTAAATTAAAATAACAAGTTCAGTGCCTCCTATTATCAAAAAGCTACCATAACTATAAATAGATACTTTGATCAGTTTCTATCAACGTCATCTCGACTCGACTTGACCTCTACGACCCTTAATATCCCGTTAAAGGGCGGAAATGGACTCCATTTTCGGAAGTGCAGATAATCGCCATCTCACCACAAACGAGTTCCCTATGAAGTTAGCTAAAATTGGCGGTAATACGTGACTTTCTTGCCGAAGACAGTGGTGCCGATTCTGTAGGAAACACAACTTATTTTAGTTAAGTTCTGTCACATTCTAAATATTAAATAAATAACAGAAATACAATAGCTGATTATAATCCTGTCAAAGTGAAATTACTCGCCCTAAATAAGATTGCATGCTCAACGGTCTCGAGCTCAACTTAATTTTAAGCGTTATACGTCACTTTGACAGAATTATAATTAGCTGTTGTATTTGTCTCTATTTTATTCAAATTTAGAAAGTAAAATAAGTTTTGTCTGCAACAGAATCGGTAACAGTTCCTATGTGATCTTGAATATCTCGTCTGACGAGGTAGCTTGTTCAGACAGGAAGTAGCTGATAGCTGATAAATACAATGAAGTGTATAGGTAGAGCTAGGATATTATGCAGATTGGTTCTTGACATGAATTGATTAAATTGTGAATGTCAAAAATTAACTTACGTTTACGTGCTTTATGTCATTTCTATTTAATAAAAATACTACCTAAAATATTGTTTAAATTTTTTTTATTACATGGTGAAAACCGTTTTAAAATCCGTTGCGTGATTTTAGAGTTAGCGGATGAACAGTCAGACGTGGAAGGCTTTAATACTAATGTACTGTACATTCATTTTAATTGACACAATTGGGCTTGTACTAAAACGAACTCGGTTTTCTACATGCAGCCTAAACAAAACAAACACCACTTTCGGATCACTTCCTGACTAGTTTTTTCTCATAACGCCGATTGTCCGCGGAGACAGACAAAGTGGTTTTTTTCTTATTTACATAACAATTCTTAAACGACACAGGTTTCTTGTTAGCGCTAGGGCAGGAAACTTCGGTTTCTCTGTGGCAATCGTGTCCAAAATTATACAACTCTTTCTGGTGCAATCTTTTACCAGGGAATTTCTTAATTCTTAATGATTTTTAAGACAAACATGGAACAGCACGAGATAGAGACCGAAGTGGAAAGACACGGAGAGCTGACTCCAGATAATGAAGTTTTTTTTCTAATCTGGCTTAATTTCAATGTAACAGATCCCTCATCAAAATATGGATAATCTTAGTGTTCGAGTGGCATCAAAATTATTAAATGTGAATGGTGGTTAGTTTGTATGTGTTGTGTACCTAATCAGCCCCCGTAGCATGCAGCCGCGATAAGGCCGTGATAGCCATTTTATCACACATTTTATCGCATCTATCTGTCAAAATGTATGGGAGTTTGACAGATAGATGCGATATAATCGTTATCGCGCGGTGGCATGCTACAGGGGCAGGAGCAGAAAATGTATGAGATATTTTTTTACTAAGTATTAAAAAAAAAATGATTATAGGATTGTAGTGGTTGCGGGAAAAACCATCTTAGAAAATGGTGGAAAATCAAAAAAAATATTTACTTAACGAATAGTTTATTCCAGTGGAAAACAATTTTACAAAATTATACAACAAAGCTTACTTATTTATTATACTGTGGCGATCGGTGTTTCAAATGAAACTATGCACATTATGCACAATACAAAAATTCCAATTCGGTTGAAACAGGAACTTAGAAATAGCACTAGACTTCGACAATTCGGCAGGGTATAAAAAATATACCTACTATACTCCGTTTTTTTAACGTTGCGTTATCGATACCAACTTGTTTTGCGGCCCATAAACAGCTATTTCCTTGCAACTTATCAGAGGTTCAAATTTCGGAACCGCAGACAATAACCTTGTTACAAACATATGTTTTGCGGTTGACTTTCTAAATTGTAAATAAATAGTAGGAAGTTATGGACCGCAAAATAAGTTTGTATCGATAACGCAACGTTAAAAATTCGGAGTATACATAGAGCTGTTTTAGTCAAAAGCTACATAAACATGAACTCTTTTGGCCTGACCTTCACACTGTGGACACAACATAACTTATTTTAGTTTCGTTCTGTCACTTTCTAAAATTTGAATAAAAAAAGAGACGGCAACAAAACAGCTGATTAAGAATATAACGATTGCTTTAAATAAGACGACACCATCTAGCATGTAACGTCACTTGGACAGGATAATAACCAGCTGTTGTGTTTTAGAAAGTAACAGAATCGAACTGAAATAACTTGTATCTACAACAGAATCGGCACCACTTTTTTAACAAGTGTTAACAGTTTATTCGTAGTTATACTTTTTACACCGCGACTTCAAATTAAACCTAAACATAGAAAATACTTTAAGTTTATTTTGTACTGTGGTGATATGGCACCTATTTTTGGGGTTAAATTCTTATAAACAGTTTACATTTTATCGAAATCCCAAAACGTATTACTTATTATTGTACTGCATCGGCGCTTTACTGGGGTCATTTCTGTTTAACCTAACTTTAAGTACATAAACAATTAAACAAAACATGGTAGTGAACGTATACGTCATGAAAAGAAAACCAAAAACTACAAACAAGCGGGATTTGAACCTGCAAACACGGTGATTCGTACCGCTGCTCTAACCAACTGAGCTACCGTGCAAATCCAATATATACGGGGTGTAAGGGACAGCGTCCCGCAAACTTATAGGGGTTGCTCATACAACGATACTGAACAACTACCACCAGGAATTTTTTTCAGGAAATGAAAATAAAAATTTGCTTTTTCATACAAAATGACCACATTGATCAGACAATTTGTATGGAAAAGCAAAATTTTTTTTTCATTTCCTGAAAAAAAAACCTGGTGATAGTTGTTCAGTTTCGTTGACTGAGCAACCCCTATAAGTTTGCGGGACGCTGTCCCTTACACCCGGTATATATATTTAGCATATAAGAGAAAACCTGAGATTATACACATATTCGGTTGAGTTTCTTATCAATATAACTGCTAATTTTCACCAACAACAAGCCAGGGCGTTTGAAAAGCGAAACCATATTGTTACCAACGTAACGCTTTCGGAACTAATGCGTTTGGTTTCATATTATTCGTACTGCCTCTACGGCTTGGTCGTTAGAACCTTGGGTATCGATCCAGTAATATGTTATTCTTGGTTTTGAGGATGGCTATATTCATTATATTGATAATTAAGTTACTTTATAATTTGATCTTAGCGCCATATATCTTTCAGAGCTACTTTCCGATGAAAAATAATGGTTTAACTATTTCTATTTATAATTATTTACAAAAGATAATTCACATGTGCATATGAGCGGGCATATATAGAAATCTAATTTCTCTGTGCCAATGTTTTTATAACATAATTTTTATTGTTTTTGTTATAGTTAGACATACAAGATATAGGAAAATGCATTACAACATATACTTTATTATCTAAACTTTATTCGGTAAAACAGAAATAAAAATATAGAATCTTATACTTTAGCATTGGGTTAGAACCTAACTACTACTAATGTTAGACAATCACAGGCTAGAAAATTTCACCGGTTAAGATTTTTTTTTTTAATCTTATTACATTATTATTTGTCTTGCTCAGTCAGAGTTTTTAACAACTTGGTACCTCAATTAAGTTCTTTAGTTCTTTACTTTCCATATACAGGGTGTAAAAAAAATACTGCGTTCCTTTAAACCACATGTTCTACTGATGATAACAAACAACTTTCTCGAAGCACAAAATTTTTAGCTCGAAATAAAATTTTGCCTTGTCCATACAAAAATAGTATGAAAAAAGCAAATACTTTTTCGAGTGTTTTTTTTTTAATTTCGGTAAGTTGTTTGGTATCATCAGTAGAACATGTGGTTTAAAAAAACGCAGTACTTTTATTTACACCCTGTTATAATGTATTAAAATGTTGATGGCCTATTTCACCTATTTACTTTTAATATATCTTCTATTTTGATAATTGGTACTAAAGTTATCAAAACCGGCAAAACATATTTATTAAGTACTAAGTACACAAAAAGAATTTTCAAGATAAACTTTAAAGACTTTATCAACAAGTGCAAGAAATAAAAACTTTAGAAATAGAAAGAAACATTCACTTAATTTAAAAAGAGTTAATAATAGTATATTGCTAACCAAAGGATGTAAGTCATCAAATGCATACGAGGTTTTTGGCGCCCGAGC